>JAPMLY010003715.1:0-10686 GCA_026401115.1 Tetraselmis chui | reverse complement strand
GGAGGCTCTTCGAGCGCGGCAGCAGCCCCGAATTGCTCGCATGCAGCATAAACGGCGATGCCAGGCTTGCGGAGGGTTGCCTGCCACTTACCTGCACCATTGCTACTTCAAGCATAATCCTTCGATGCCTTACCAGTGTCACACAATTCCACGGAAGGCAACATGCGCCCCACGCACCTCATGCGGCAGCGCTTCCCCCTCAGACGCTCGTCCAGCGGCAGCCAAAGGGTCCGTTGCATCCCTGCCTCCCCACACCTCGGGGACCCCCTCCGCGTCCCTAGCATTGCCACCTGACACAGCGCCCTCAATGCCCGTGCCATGGAGAATGGCGATCACCTACGGAAAGCCACCGCAAGAGTCCACCTGATTGCAGGCGAGGAAGGGAGGTGCATGGCTATGGCCGTCCCTGTCCACACTTCTATGACTCTCACACCGCCATTTCACTGATTCATTCATTTATATGTCAACTAACACAGTCACCCATAGAATAATGAATACTCTATTCTTCTCAATTCCATATATAGAATATAATCAATTCACCGCTTCAAATGGAGAGGGGGCAACTTGTATGATATCGAGTGAGCCCCGCATATTCCTATTAGGGTCACTCTCCCAAGAAGAGACCTAGTTCCCTTAAAAAAACGATTGCAGAGCTGCGGAGGCTACACGAGTTGAGGGAGTACGCGGTCACCTTCGCGGTGGCAGTGCCAGATGGGAAAGGCAGCCGCTCCCGCACGATCACCTGCTCTCTGAGGGGCACTGCAAAGAATACGCCAAAGAAGGCGAGCGCGAGTCCCCAGGCCAGCAGCTGCCACGAGGTGAGGGCGAAGCCGCCGTCAGGGGGGTTCTCCTCCGGCGTGAGTTGCTGAAACGCGGGTATGATGCCCACAAAGCCCGCTGCGAGTGGCATTGTCGCGGTGGCCACCGCTGTGGTCTGCACAATTACGTTCTCAGCCGCGCTGAAGGAGGAGGCCCAGCCGCGCGTCTGCAGCAGCTTGAAGAACCCGAAGCCCAGCAGCGCCGACTGCAGACTGCCCATCGTCACCCACCCTGCGAATGAGCGACGAGGCACACATCCAGCCAAGCAAAAAATATGTAGGCGGTGTCGACATACAGAATATTCTACAGCAGCTGACACTCGCGTCGCGCTACGGTACCGCTTCTCGCCGCCGCGACGCATTGGGGCAAATAAGCGGCGGACTGGAATGGAAGGTGATGCTTTGGATAGTTGGGACGAAAGTAAAATGATACATAAAGTATCTTCCCTTCCGGTAGACTGGTCGAAAGGCATGGTGAAATTCCACAAGTGTCCTGGCGGGAATAAGAGTGAGGGTTAATATGAAGGAGGCAATTGTGTATACACCTGTTTGAAGACCGAAATACATGTTGGTGCAGCACAGGATGGACCCAACGACGAGGCCGACGGCGACGGAGCGAGTCGATATTGACACCTCCTCGCACGGCACCAAGCCGGAGACCACCTCTGGCGAACCAGCCCTGGAGCAAACGGCAAAATTACCGCGGTCAGATGCGTAGCTCTAATGGGTGTGCAAGCTGAACGCGCATACATCATTTGGATGCGCCCCTGTAACGCACCCGTTGTCTTGGCGGTGCTGACGACCTACTCCGCTCATCTCGGCCTCGCTTGGAATAGGGGCTGAATATATGCAGGAGATCCCGAGACGGGGAAACCTAGATGGCGCAGGCAGAAATGCGTTAGGTTGTGTAGTTGTTACGGGGCAGCGTGCAAGAGCCAGTGGCAATACTGCCGCGTTGGAGTTGGTCGGCGGTCTGAGTTGATCGACGGTGGCGCTGGTGTGGGCTGTCGACGATGGGGACTGTCGCGATATCGGCACGCGCGATTGCTGGTGGCATGTACGGGTAAATGTACTTTCAAAAATGGTACTTTCAAAAATTATTACGTTTACCGTAGGGCACGTCTTGCCAAAGATATAAGTTTGCTTACAAATTGTCCAAAAGACACCCACAGGCGGGGCCTGGGGGACGATTAGCGCAGGATTATAGGGTTGGGTGGGTGGGTTCGCGCGAAGCCTAGATTGGCTGAGCGCGAAAGCAGAGAGTGCCTAGGCTCGTGGCTAGCTACGGCTTATAAGGCTCGGGCTAGCTAGAGCTGACCGTTGGGGAAGTCGTTGGTCGTTGGTTGCGTCTAACTGCTAAGGCAAGGTGGTTGCCCTGCATGTGCGACGCGCCGCTATCAACGGTAACAGTAACCGCTAGAGTTCCTGTCCCGTACACATGGGAGTTGGATATGCAAACCTCTAGATTCAAATCAATATGACCATTTACCCTAGGGCACGTTTTGCCAATAACCTAAAGCCAAAGGCTTGCACAGCCAAAATTAGTGTTGCGGGGGGGACGGAGTGAGCCAGCCGAAGAAACGCCAAGCAGCAGGTGTGGGGGTCATGGTTGGGTCAATGTATTTTCCTACGGTCACGGAGCTGCTCTTGGCCCAGCCACCCATATATTTGATTACGGGGAGGGGCGCGCCGATGCAGCTGGCAGCGGAAGCAACTCCTTTACGTAGGTTGTGCGATGTCCATTTAAAACCGGCGGGCACGGACGTGTTGACTGTGAGGAGGGCAAGGGCGAGCCAGGCGGAGATGGTGGACGCGGCCCCCCAATCGGCTGAGGCTTCGGCAGGTGAGAAGCTCCAGAAGGCGTTGGGGGTGGTCGCTTGTAGAATTTTGCGCAGAACGCGGCGCGGTGCTGCGTGTACTAGTCCATGAGTTCTGCCATAACGGGGTTGGCAGAGATAGGAATAGCGAACAATAGTTTGTCGCTGGTGTCACGGCGCTGGTCGCCTTTAGTTTTGCGCACGAAAAGACAAACTTGCTGTGAAGGTCTGTCGACAATTAGGTCGCCGGTCTGGCAGCGGGCGCCAATTTCTGCGCGGCAGAAAAAAATGTAATTGACGTTGCAACTGGGGAAGCGTAGCAGCAGTCCACGTGAGGGTGTCGCGTAGAGCGGCGGCTGCCACTAGGATGTCGAGAGCTACGGGGGCGGGCAGCGGTAGGCGTGAGGCGGTAGGGACAAGGCGGTGTTGCAGCATTTCGAGGCCACGCCTAGCGTCCGCTAGTAGTTCGCCGAAGGCAATGGGTTGGCGTTGGTGGTCTAGGAAGACCTTGTTTACCGCGGAAAAGTAATGTTTGAGCGAACTGGCGGCGACCGTGCCCAGTAGGGCCAACCAGGCGGTGTAGCGAACCATTGTGGCCGGGGTGGCTTGTAGCGGGGCGATGTTTTCCTCTGTACAACATATAAAAAGCTGTCTGACCGCGCTGTCGTAGTTAGCGTACGTAGAGGGCGCTAGTGAGTTGCTAAGTAGGGCGACCGCCGTAACCCCGAGCTTGTAGATTCCTAGGAGGTCCTGAAATGTTTCAGCGAGATCGGCGGGCCAGGGCGCCGGTGCTGTTCCGACTTGCATGTTGTAGCGAGGGGGTCCTGTGTAGAGAGGGCGAACGGGCTGTACTGTAGAAATTAATCGGTCCGGGCGTAACGCACGGCCAATCGCTCCGCGTCGGGTGTATAGCCAGGAGGGGGTGCGAGCCGAAAGGCCACGATGCTCCACGCGGGAGGTCCGACCCCCTCATGCTTGCCGAGCATGCCGGGAAAGAACAGGTCGCGCGCCGCCGGGAAGCGCAAAGTTGCGGTCGCAAGCCCGGCGAAAGCGTGGTACCACGTTTTGTTCGGCCAGTAGGGGGTGACGACAGTAGCTGCGGCATGTGATTGGGCCAGTTTGGCGGTCAGAGCCGGTAGGGCGGACCATGGAGGGTTGCAGTAGTTGTTTTCGCGACGCCAGGCTGCATCCGACAGGTGCAAGCAGTCGACGGCTTCGCATAGGGAGTCTCTCTAGCGGGCGTTGAATCGTGGCAGTTGAGCGTTGAGCATGGACGCGAAACGGTCGATCGTATGCGGGCCCCACCGGTGCTGAAGTGTTCGAAAATCTGAGGGTTGAGCTGCCAGTCCTCGGTGTCCAATTCGCGGCTTAGCATGCCTGCCCAAACGTTGGCGGCCGACCGAATGTAGCGCGGGCGGATGTGGATGTCGTTGGTGTCGAGCAGGTACCGCAAACGCCGTAGTTCGGTCATCATGACGGGTGACCGCGACATAAGCTTGGTAAGGGCGGCGACCACCGCTGTGTTGTCCTCGTGTAGGAGGACTTGCCGGCCTTTGAGTTGCGGTAGAAAAGATTCCACCGCGTGTCGCACCGCTTGAATCTCCTTCCATGTGATGTGTTGGAGGCGGTCGGTAGAGCACCAAAAACCGCGTGCTTGGTAGTTGGAGTCCTCGTTCAGCACGGCCCCCCATCCGTAGTCGCTGGAATTGGCGTGGAGGTAGGCGGTCTCGATGGGCTTGTAGATTGACCGACCGTTGTGTTGGGTGGGCACCGTTCACCACCACTCGAGGTCGCGACGCCACCCCACCCAGTCCGTGTGGCTAACACGTTGTGGAGCTCGCGTAAAAAGAACCGTGCGGGCGCGATGGCTAGGTAGAGGAACTAAGCTTTTCCTGCGAAGGCCGCTAGCTGACGCGTGGGCAGCCATCGAGCGTTCGAAGCCGCTCGGCCGAGTAGGGCTGAAGCGTGTTGGGCGAGCTGCTGTAGTTTTGCAGGTGGGGCGGGAAACATGCCGAGCTGTAAATCCACCATTAAGCCTATTGAAATTGAAATTGAAATTGTTTACAACATGTACCGTATGCGCCGGTTTTTCACCAAAAGCCGGATGCGTCGGCTGCTGTCTCTGGGCCCTCCCAACAATGCCATACAGGGAACTTACAAGTCAGGGCTAGACCATTAACCACCTAAATCCAACCTCTCCAAGTGTGGTCGGGGGTTTCACTCCCCCCCGGGGAGGGTATGAAGCGGGTTAAAGGTGGTGTGCGAGAAGGGGCTTGAGGAGGTGCATTATGCGGAGGCTCGGCGAGTGGTCGTGCATGATTTGGTGCGGTAGACAAGGAGGAGATAGTGCAGCCATTGGACGGTGTATGCATGGAGTGAGGAAAGGATGCGAGACGTGTCGAGTCGTGCTTTGGTGATGAGTTTGTCCGGAGGGTCGGTGCGGAGGGTGAGGAGAGAGGTGAGACTTGCGATGGTCGATGAGTGCGGTGTGCCCGTGCGGCTCATGACAATGGGTAGGATGTCGACTTCGGTACCTGGCCAGTGGTTTCGGATGGCATTGGCGAGGGGTGTGTATTTGTCCCTAATCAAGCGGGCTGTGTGTGAGAGGTTGTGGTCAGTGCAGTACTTCCATTCCCCTATCTGTATTTTTTTGATAGACAAGTATCGGCGGCGGCCGTTGTTGTGACCGACGAAGCGAGATTCAAAGAGGCGTATGAAATCGGGTTTGTGCGCCGGGGGGCGTAGTGCAGGCGGGAGGATTTCGGGGGGGAGGATAGCGGGGCACGAGGTTAGGGAGTCGGGCGAGAGGCCCTCGTCAGCATCAACAAGGCGGGTAGGCATGTGGGTGGGGTGTGGGGGGTGACAGTCAAGAGGGGTGTAGGTGGGGGTGGGGTGGGTGAAAGACTTGATGGGTTTGTTACCGAAGTCGGCAATGATAGTCTCCTAGCGACCTCCGTTGTGGCGTTCTAGGAGAGATAGTAGGAGTTGTAGCGCGCTGTTGTGACGGTCGTGTCTTAGGCCAGACATGGATGGGCAGTTACCGGCCATGTGGCCGTTGCTGGTGAATTGGCCACACATGGGACAGCGCATGGTGGGGTTGTGTGTGAGGAGGCGGGTGTTGTGGACGCCCCATATGAATTTTTGCTTGTGGGTGAATTGGGTGTTGGTGACGGTTGAGTGTTTTTTGTGGAAGGTGAAGTCGGCACCGTCTTCCGCGGCGCGGGCGAGGAGGGCACCGTGTTTGGATGTTTGTGAGAGGGGTGTAAGTGTGTGTTTGCAGCTGTGGGTGTGTGCGTCGGCTTTGAGGTTGGTGTATATGTGGGGTATGGGTTCCCCTTGAGTTTGTGGTATGAGGGTGTAAGGCCAGGTCCAGTGTCCAATTGACACGTCCGAGCCTGTGTTGTATGTGGTATCTGGTGGTTTACCATCTGCAACTTGGTTAGCGAGTGCATCTGCGAGGTCGTTGCCGAGAGAGTGGCTGTGCGCTTTAATTTTTCCTAGATGCGTGCGGATGCCTGCGTCGCAGCGGGTTTTGAGGGTGTGTGTGATGGAGAGGAGTGTGTCGCGGTGGATGTTGTGCCTATAAGCGGAGGGGCAGTTTAAGTATCCTTGTATGAGGCGGAGGGAGCACGCACTGTCAGTAAGGAGGTGGGTATGGCCTAGTTGGAGGCCTATGTCAATGCCTGCTAGTTCGGTTCGATTCATAGTATGGGAGGGAGGGGTAGAGGTCACCAGGATTTTGATGTTGGTGTCCGAGGCGGGGTGGGTGGCTGCCGCTCCGAGAGGGGAGATGCTTCCTTTTTTCGAGCCGTCAGTGTATACGAAGTCCTGCCAGTTCCAAGCAATAATGCCTCTGGTGGGGGAGTATGTTAGTTGAACGCGGTCATGGGGGGGGTAGGTAAGGGGGTGGGTAGGGTTGGGGGGGAGATAATATATGCCTGCGGAGTGTGGTGAGTAGGAGTCAAGAAGGTGTTGAGGTGGGATGGTGATGGTGGGGCATGGGAGGTGTGTGTCGTATATAGACTCGAGGGTGTTGTGGAGTGAGGTCATGGCTGTGGGCGTGGGTAGGGTGGAGAGTGCGAGGGGGTTATCGACGAGGTAGATGTCGACCATCCAGCGTGTGCCGAATGGGGTAGGAGTGGGATGGCCTGTGTATTGGTCGGGGGGTAGGAAGGTGATCGCGTCGTTGGGAAGGGTGTATAGGTGATGTGTGTAGGGGGAGGTGATGTATTTGGAGTGGCGGTATGGTGTGTGTTCCCAACGGGGGAGAATGAGGATGGTAGCGCTGGGGGTGTGTGAGGTTGTGTGATGAGCGCTGGTGATTGGGTGTTCCATAGCGTGGCGCATGCACTCGTGGTCGTATTCGGGGTTGGCGATGTTCGTGCCTTGCCAAGTGTGTGGGGCATTACTGCCGCTGGATGAGAAGACTGTGTCTTCGGGGTAAAGTGAGTGGTAGGTGTGCGAGTGGAGTGATTTATTGAGGGGGTCTGAGTAAAGTTCTGTCTGGATGTGGAACGTGTGCCGAAGGGCCGAGAGGAGGTCCTCTCTGGTGGCCCATCTGTTGCGGGCGGTGGTTGCGGGTGTGGGTGAGTGGATTTCTGAGCGGGAGCCTAGGCGAGTGAAGAGGTGGTAGACCTCCTCTTCGAACGTATGACGGGAGATGTCTGGGCGGAAGAGTTGGTGGAGGTGGCGGACGCGGGGGCCGTTAAGAGTGGTGACTGCGCGGCCGTCGGGAGTGCAGAGTATTGTGGTATCGTGAAGTGAAGGGTGTGCGTGGATGGCGAATTTACCGGTAGGGAGCATGTCGAGGTCGGGGTTGATAGGGTCGTGTTTGAATGTGATTAGGGGGTGTGCCCGTGGAGGGGGTCCGGGTTCTGGCAGAATGGGGGTGGTGGAGGGGACAAAGCCAGAGTTGAATGCGGTGAGGACGGTGGGGCCGGAGGGGGTCTCACTGATGGTGTCGTGTAGTTGAAGGCAAGGCGCCCATTGGACTTCGTGGAGACGGGTGAGGTTCTGTTGTTTGCCGCGAGCGCACCAGTCGCATTGCCATGTGGCGGGACCTAAGGCGGGGCGGCATTGGGAATGGACGGCAAAGTGCGGGCATGTGCTGCAAGTGGAGGTGGGTTCTGTGTGCAGAGGGTTGTGGCATATGGAGCAATCGGTGGGGGTGGGGGTGGGGAGGCATACCGAGGTGGGGGTGGAAGAGATGAGGCGGAAGCCGTCGTCAAGTTGGAGTTGTATATCCCATTCCGTGAGGTGTTCCGGGGCCCATTCGACCATGTATTGTGTTTGTCCGTATTCTGTGTCTTTGTGTTTGGAGATGATGCGCGTCACGTCGCAGGGGGGGAAGTGGTGGTCTGAGGGGGGTGAGGTATTCTGTGTCTACGTGCGTGATGGGTGCAGTGGGGGTGTAGATTTTGGTGCGGGAGGAGTGGGTAATGGGGGAGAGGGTGGGAGGGGGGCGGGGAAGGTGTGATGTGAGGAGGGGAACCCATGAGTGGTGGAGAGTGGTGGGGGGGGATGCTTGTTTGGGGGTGAGGTTTGTGGTGGGGAGGCGGTTGTGGACAGTGTCGGAGGGTTCGGTAAGGACTGCGGCGAGAAGGCGAATTGGGATAGAGAGGGAAGTGGTGGACCCCGTGAGTTTGGAGATGGACTGGCAGGATTTGAGGATGAAGGAGGAAGGGGTGGCGCGGAGGAGGACTTGTGACCATTCGGTTATGTGATTTTGCCATAGGGGGTTAAGACGGGGAAGGAGGGTGGTGCGTGTCTTGCGGGGTGAGAATTCGCAGTATGCTTGTTTGTATCTGTGGGGGTTTGTGATATGCGTGGCTCTGTCTCTGAGTGATGTAAGGAGCGCGGCGTCCTGGCGGGTGAAGTGGGTGCGGATTGTGGAGGCAATGGGGTTGGTGAGGGAGAGGGGAGGGATGTTGTGAAACAGAGTTTCGGCATCGCGTTGGGCGCGCACTAGGCATTTGAGCGTGGGAGGGGATAGACTACCTAACATTATCGATTCAGTGGGCCAGTGGGAGTATGTGGTGGAGATGGTGTGTATGTGGGCTCTGGCCATGTGGCCCCTATATCCGGGGGAGTTCAGGGTTTTATGGAGGTGGCAGACTGTGAGTTGTGCGGCATGGGCTTTGAGGGAGGGGAGGCCGTAGCCGAGGTCGGAGGTGGGTCGGTGTAGGGCGGTGCGGGGGAGGTTACGTACCGAGGAGACGGCGGAGCGGAGGGCGCGGCAGATTTGACCTTCGAGGGTGTCCAGTTGGGAGTCGCTGAAGAGGCCAAGTTGGAGGGTAAAGTGTTTTCCGAGTAGGAGGCCACGGATGACTCGTATTCTGCGAGACTGGGTTAGTAGGGAGGATGAGAGGGCGCTGATGAGGGATGTGGTAGTGCGTTTGAGTTCATGCCAGTGTTTGGTGAAGGTGAGAGAGGTGTTGAGTTCGACCCCAAGGACTCGGTATGTGTCCGAGGGGCCTAAGGAGGGGATGGGTGCTGGGGTGGAGTTGATGGTGATGAACTGTGATTGGAGGCGGGATGAGAGGAGGGTGATGTTGGCGGTCATACCTGTGTAGGCGCTGAAGAGGGAGAGTTTCCTTAGTTGGATGGCCATGTTTGGGGTCAAGCCCGTGGCGAGGCTGAGGTCGTCGGCGAATCCGTGTCCGGGGTATGTGGCTGTGGGTTCTGTAGGGTCGACGTTAGTGGCGGGGGGCCCCGGACGATAGCCCCGGCTGCCCACAGTGAGCCAGTGGAGAAAGGGCTCAAGGAAGAGGGTAAATAGGAAGGGGGAGAGGGTGTCGCCCTGAAGGGTACCTCTATTTATGTCGATGGAGGGGGTGGGACCATATGGGGTAATGTAGTCGGTGGATGAGACCCCGTAGAGGTGTTCGCATGTGTCTACAAAAGTGGAGGGCATACCGAGTTGTCTCATGTGTTTGAACATGATGCGGTGGTCTGCAGCGTTGAAGGCGCCCTTGAAGTCAGCGTACATGACGTAGATGTCTTTTTTGTGGAGTTTCGCATCCTCCATTGCCATGATTATGGAGGAGAGGGCGTCGTGGATGCTGCGGTGTTGTCGGAAGCCGTGTTGTTGGTCGCTGAGGATGCCGTGGGTTTCGGCGTATTTCGAGCCTGCGTCTTTGATTAGTGCGGTCCATAGCTTAAGAAGGTTATTCATGAGGGCGATGGGGCGGTAGTTGTCAAGGAGGGTGGGGTCACCTTTTTTATGTAGTAGGCACGTTGTGCTATGGCACCATTCAGGGGGTGTGTAGGATTTGTGGGCGAGGAGGGATAGGAGGGAGTAGAGGGCGGAGCGGGTCTCCGGGGGTAGGAATTTGAGAATTTCGTTGGGGATACCGTCGGGGCCGGGGGCTTTGCCGGTGCCTAGCGAGTTGAGGGTTTTATCGAATGTATCGCGGGTAAGCATGTCAGCGAGAGTAAGAGAGGGGTCTCCTCGGGGTTCGACGGCGTAGTTGTCGGGGTTGTCAGGGCGTTCCCTGGGGGGTACGGGAAGGTCGGGCGGGGTGGCTCGTGTGAGTTCGGTGGTGAAGTGGGAGTGGACCGCCTCAAGGACGGCTGAGGGGGAGGATGCTGTGGTTTTATCGGGCTTGGTGATGCGGTGGAGAGTTGAAGTTGCGGTGGTCGCGGGGAGGAGGCCACTTTTAATTTTTAAGCGGCGGTGCGAGGATTTTGGGGATGCGTCGTAGGCAGTATTGGTGCGGGTTTTAATCTTCTGGAGTATATCTGTGGTGGTTGTTCGTAGTAGAAGGCGTATGCGTGCCTGGCATTGTTGATGAATGTCGGTAGGGGAAAGATAGTCGGATGTTTGCAGGAGGGATTGGGCGAGGGGTAGGGGGCCACCGTTGGTGCTACATCTGCGGAGTTTGCGAATAAGTTTGCGTGTTGTTTTATTTAGCCAGGTGGGGTTGATGGACGAGGTAGTGGGGCGGGGTTTCTTCGGGGGTATGAGAGGCCATATGGTGGCTGCGTGGTCCAGATGCTGGGAGAGTAACGCGGTAAACTTCGAGGCTAGGGTGTCGAGGGTGTCGGGAGAG
>JAPMLY010003713.1:0-10421 GCA_026401115.1 Tetraselmis chui | reverse complement strand
TCAGGAGACGGTGGGACACGTTTCTTGCCGTTTTCGCAAAAGGTGTCAGGTACGGAAAAATTTAGCCGAAAACCCTCCGTACCAAGTCTTTCCGGCGGCAATCGATAATGCGGACCTCCGCCGCTAGACCCGGCTGCGACCCTCCTACGTCATGATGCGTGACGTCTCGCCTCGCCCCCTCCGCTTCCACCTCTTCGTCGGTCATGGGGTGATGAGTTAGGGTATGCTATATGTGGCACGCGCAACTCTCGCTTTGTTTATCCCCCCATGAGGCATAGTAGGAGACTAGTAACACCTAAGATGGACCAGTTCGGGACAACTTTTGTGGAATCCACTTTTACCCATTCCGTATCGCGTGTAGCACAACCCCCTAACTAGCAAATCCCATACGCACTAGTACTGCAGTCGCCATGAGTCACACCCATAAAGTGGTGAAGAGCACCGCGGAAGCTTGCAAATGGAGACGCGGTGTTTTCGTTAGGCAAGGTGGGGCGAGTCGGAGATGGTGTGTACTACATCCCCATCAAGAGCGGGGAGGACAACGATTAGTTCCGAATGAGGGCGTGGGTCAATGTAGCAACCAATGCGAACCACAAGAAGACCATCTTCATGGCCATACACAGAAAGGTGCTGGACATAATTTTTATATGCCGTGTTTGTGAATGAGGGGCAAAGAGTGGCGCAAGGACTAGTGAGTGGAGATGACAAAAACCGTCACTTAAGACAATAAAAAGATCCACAGTACTACTAAAGTACTACAAAAACCATATAACAAGGGGATGGGTCGGTAGCTCGAATGAGCAACGCCGACCGTCTTCGCTCTGGGCCTGGCCTCCCATTGAGCGCAAGACTGGTGGACAGGGCCGCTGAACAGCGCGCACCATCCACCTCTCCCCACCCAAGCCTAGCTCTAACTGGTCAGTGGATCCGTAGCGAAACCAGACGGTACACACTCAAAGGCGCAGCTTCCAGGGATTCAAATTTCACCCCCCCCCGACAGCTACCGCGCCATCCATTTTGAAAACCACATCGGTACCCGTCAAAGTACTACAGAACCATTGCGTTGCACATCGCTTCAGGGACTGGATCCGGATCCTAAGGAGCCGCGAATCCACGAGACTACTCGGGTTCGGACTTGGTCTCGTGGGTCCGGACCCTAGAATCACAGGTAATCGCGGGGTCCGGACCCTAGAATCACAGGTAATCGCGGGGTCCGAACCCTAGGTTCAGTAGGTAATCGCGGGGTCCGAACCCAAGGTTCATTAGGTAATCGCGGGGTCCGAACCCTAGAATCACAGGTAATCGCGGGGTCCGAACCCTAGGTTCAGTAGGTAATCGTTGGTTCCGGTACCAGTTATTGTAAGTAATCGTTGGCTCCGGTACCAGTTATTGTAAGTAATCGTTGGTTCCGGTACCAGTTATTGTAAGTAATCGTTGGATCCGGTATTCATCGTACTTTAATGGATTCGCGGTAATCGCGAGTACCTCATCCTCGCAAAACGATGTGGAATCGTGATACCCAATCAGTACTCACGATTCCGAGTATCTCACGAATCTGTGGTTGCCCGAAGTGACACGCGGTCTTTTGGGAGGTATTTGGCAATGCAAATCTGCTGAGGTGTATGTCTAGGATTGGTTCAATAGCCCTGATTGCTGTCATTCCGCAGCCTTGAATCGATTGTAGCCCACCCAAGGGCCAGTTAAACGGTGCGTACGCGCTTGAAATCCACCATAACCTGCCCGTCCACATCCAGTCCTATCACAATTAGCCGCCACTTCAAAAACCGAGCTCAACGTAAGGCGTCAAGCCTATTGGTCCACCCTGCTGGAAGACTTTCACAACGAGCAAGAGAAAGTTGAAGAGGTGAGCAAGAGTTCCCCCCCCCCCCTCCGCTTTGCCCTCACCCCCGAGTTAGCTGCGTTGTGATGTTCGGTAGCGCCGCATGGCGCCCACTCCCCGCCTCCGCCCGCACATTTATGTCTGTTTATTTGCTCTATCGAAGCCATAGTAATAGCGTTGCAGATGAGCTTGTCGACACTTTGTTATCGCTGTTATGTGATGCTTTTCTATTGAAATTGAAATTGAAATTGTTTACAACATGTACCGTATGCGCCGGTTTTTCACCAAAAGCCGGATGCGTCGGCTGCTGTCTCTGGGCCCTCCCAACTATGCCATACAGGGAACTTACAAGTCAGGGCTAGACCGTTAACCACCTAATCCAACCTCTCCAAGGGTGTTCGGGGGTTTTACTCCCCCCGGGGAGGGTGCAAGTAGAGGCGAAGGTTGTGTGCTTTCAGGGTCGTGCGTGGAGGCAATGTGCGGATGCGCGGTAGGAGGTCGTGCGGGACTTGATGCGGTATATGCGTAGGAGGTGATGCAGCCATTGGACAGTATGTGTATGGAGTTGAGCAAGAATGCGAGATGTGTCGAGGCGTGCTTTGGAGTGCTTTTCTATTCTTTGCTTTCCGACGTAAAAGGTTACTTTGTCGTTTAGTATATTGTCGCATTGTACTGTTCGGTAGCGCCGCATGGCGCCCCCTCCCCGCCTCCGCCCACATATTTATGTTTGTTTATGCTCTATCGAAGCCATATTAATAGCGTTGCAGTTGAGCTTGTCGACACTTTGTTATCGCTGTTCTGTGATGCTTTTTTGTTCTTTGCTTTCCCACGTAAAAGGTTACTTTGTCGTTAAGCATATTGTTGCACTATGCTGGTCGGTAGCGCCGCATGGCGCCCACTCCCCGCCTCCGCCCGCACATTTATGTCTCTGTTTATGTGCTCTATCAAAGCCATATTAATAGCGTTGCAGTTGAGCTTGTCGACACTTTGTTATCGCTGTTCTGTGATGCTTTTCTGTTCTTTGTTTTCCCACGTAAAAGGTTACTTTGTCGTTGAGCATATTGTTGCACTGCGCGGTTCGGTAGCGCCGCATGGCGCCCACTCCCCGCCTCCGCCCGCACATTTATGTCTCTGTTTATGTGCTCTATCAAAGCCATATTAATAGCGTTGCAGTTGAGCTTGTCGACACTATGTTATCGCTGTTATGTGATGCTTTTCTGTTCTTTGCTTTCCCACATAAAAGGTTACTTTGTCTTTAAGCATATTGTTGCACTGTGCTGTGGCCAGTGGCTCAAGTTGTGAATTTGCTGCAGGGGGACTATGTAACTATATCACTTGTTTACCCTATGTTAGGCACTCTGTTAAAGCAGTTGTCGTCACACAGGCGCGTTTCACTGCAAGATGAGCGGAGGGATGTGGACTTGTACACCATCGAAGCGAAGGACATGGAGCCTCATATGGCGGAGGCAAGGGAGAGTCTGCGGGCCGGAATCATTGAGCGTTTTTTCACGAACATAAGGGAGAACGATTACATCAAGATAGGGATTGCGACATTGCTGGACATTCGGTGAGTACCTTTTAATAGTTGTGTGTGCATGTGTTTAAGTTTTGCACATGTGTTTCTATTATATACCTGATAAAAATATTGAATGTTGATAAATAGATGTGATTGTATCTGAGCGTCCTTGTGTGTGTGTGTGTGTGTGTGTGTGTGTGTGTGTGTTTGCGTGTATATGCTTATGCATATTTGTATTGAGTGCTTGTATGTGTGTGTGTGTGTGTGTGCGTGCTTGTATGCGCATGTACTTCTGCATGTGTGTTTGTGTGTGTGTCTTATGCATGTGTGTTTATGTTTGTGTGTGTGTTTATCTTATGCATGTGTGTGTCTTATGGATGTGTTTGTGTTTATCTGCTTGTGTGTGTGTTGGCTTGTATGTGCATCTGCTTCTGAATGTGTGTGTATGTGTGTGTGGTGTTTGTTTGTGTACCTATTTTGTATGCTCTCTACGTGTTCCTGTGTGTGTGTGTGTGTGTGTGTGTGTATGCAAATTTACTTGTGCATTTGCTATGTTAACTAAAAATGTGAATTGTGCAGGTTTAAGAATCTGGACTTCAATGGCATTCGTCCCGACTTTGCGCCTACAATTTTGGCGGCTGCAAGAAGGGAATTTGGAGAGCAGTCGCTCACAGAGCCGGAAGAGAGCGAGCAGAAGGCGGTGCTTATCCAAGCATGAATGCTGCAGAGCTTGGCAAGCAATTGATGTCGTCGAAGAGTAAGTCTTTCACTGCATTCCTTTCCGGGGATTTGACTGGGCGTGTGACGCCCTCTACAGCCAAGCACGTGGAAAAGGATGACTTAGAGCGTTACCTTGAGCTGCCCCAAGAAACGGACAAGGACATTTGTGTGTTGACATGGTGGAAAACACATGCTGCTCTGTACCCCGACTTGGCTTTAATGGCGCGGCAATACTTATCTATGCCTGCTACCTCTGCTGCATGCGAGCGTTTGTTCAACAAAGCGGGGCGAATGCATGACGCGTTCAAGAAGAACACCAAGGAAAATAGCCTAGAGGGTGCCTTGTTAGTCTCATGTAATTGTTGAATTATGTATGCGCGAGGAATATGGTTGTCACATGTTGTGAACAATTTCAATTTCAATTGTCACAAGTCTATATAAACTGTAAGAAATGGTTGTCTGAAACCTGTTTTCATCCATATTTTGTGCATTTAATGTTCATTTGGTGGACTCGCACTGGCCATGCGATAAACCATTTGGCATTCCTTGTCACATCATATGTGAAATATGGTACTGCATCGGAATCTGTTTCCCTGTGATGGCAAGTGTCTTTTTTGAGCCGGAGGGCTATAAACTCACATACATTGCTTGTGGCACTTGCCGGAGGGTCAAAAAGCTTTGCTAAATTGTATGGGATAGACTGTAAAGTACTAAATATGTTTGCAGCGGGCAGAAAGTATGGGAAGTGAATTGTACGTATCTACTGTATGGGATCCAAGCATGAGCAGGCGCAATAGAACTAGTAGAGATGTAAAAATTCAAATTGCAGTACAAACTTCCCCCAAAATGCGCAATTTGTATCAATTTGCATGAGTACTTCGAGTACTTGTTGGAATCGCGAACCCAACGAATCCAACGGAACCAAAAAATTTAGAAGTACTCATGTACTCGGTTCCGGAATCAAAAACACAGGTACTCGCTGGATCCGAACCCTAGAATCACAGGTAATCGCTGGATCCGGACCCTAGAATCACAGGTAATCGCGGGGTCCGAACCCTAGGTTCAGTAGGTAATCGCGGGGTCCGAACCCTAGAATCACTGGTAATCGCGGGGTCCGAACCCTAGAATCACAGGTAATCGCGGGGTCCGAACCCAAGGTTCAGTAGGTAATCGCGGGGTCCGAACCCTAGAATCAGAGGTAATCGCGGGATCCGGATCCCTTTTTTAGAGGTACTCACTAGTTCCGGATCCGAAAAAATCAAGTACTCATGGATCCGAACCCAACAAAAAAATGGCGGATCCAGTCCCTGCATCGCTTACAAAAACCCTACTACCCGGCGGCCGGCGCACTCCATCGCGCCCCTCCGAGCGTCCGGACGTCCCTGTCCGCCGCCAACATCCACCAAACCCAGGTTCCATCAGACCTGGTCGCGTGCAGCCAACACGCGCACTACTCCTCTCAACTACCTCGACAAGCCACACTTCCTCACACTACCTCCATTCCTCTCTCGACACCCTGTTCGACTGCTATGTCTTCATCACACAATCCCCCCCCCCACCTACAAGCAGGCGCTGGTGTGGGATCCCCCGGAACATGGCCGCTTCACGGACATACACCATCCCAGGAACACACTCGCGGGACACCCGCTGACCCCATTCCTCTCCACCACCCAACTTCCCCACCCCCAACAAATACTAGGCACAGCCTCGGACCCTCTACCGCTCCGTCGAGGACTCCAGACCCCCCTCGTCCTATCCGTTCCGCAGTCAATTGCGAAGCTTGGAATAGCCGACGACCTCTCCACCAGAATGATCGACACACTCCTCCTCACAGGCCAATACTCCACCACCCCCCCTCACCTTGCCCGCTTCTGGCTCCATGGCAACTTCATGCCAGACATGTCACAACCCGACCCGATCGCGTCCGCCCGCTCGACGGCCCGCCGCTGGCTCCTCGAATGCGTCAACGGCCTCACCGACCTACCAAACCGAATTAAAAATATAATCGGCCGGGAACTCGCCCACCAGACGAGTTGGTCTGCGAACCTCTCTCGCACCCCTCACCCCACTGCAACCAAATGCGACGATGCCACCCCTCTCCCCGACGAGCTACGCTCAGGCTTTCAAGAGATCGGCCTAGCTATCCCCACCTCCTGTATAACAGTCGGTCTCCTGTACCAGCTTACTTCACACCAGCGTGAACTCAGCTTGGCCGGTCCCGTACCTCCCTCCACGACCTTCTCTCCTTCGATCCTGAGCATTCTGAAACAGCAGAAAATTCGCTTCCTCCGAGATGCCACAGCTCCTGCAGTCTCAGGTCGTCGCGTGAAAATCCGGTCCCCCCTGTTCTCCGGTATCACCAGGCGCCCGCCGGCGGCGCAGCGGCGGCGGCCCCGGAGGGGGGTGCGCTCGCAGGCCCGTCGGCATCCCCTCACCTCCCCGTGGTGGGCGCTGGAAACCCCGTAGCCGTGCCAGGCATGGCACGGTAGGGGGCTAAGAGGGCCGACAGCTCGATCCGTGGGATCTGCAGCTGTCGGGAAAGCCCTGTACAGAGGGCTTTTGAAAAAATAATTTCTGTACACTACCGGCGCCAAGATCTCCCGCTCGGCCCGTCCGATATGTTTTTTCGCGTACAGATACTCCTAGATACAGCCTTACTTTTAGGAGTGGGACCTGTACTACGGCAGCGTTGGATGGCGAGGAGGGTACGGCCGGATCAGCGGTGGGAGGCGGGTGTTGGAGCTGGTGGTGGCCAGCCGGGAAGCAGCGCCAGGAAAGGGCGCTCGCTAGCTGTCGACCAGCCCTGTGCCGGTCGAACCTTGCCGAGGGGTGAGGCAAGACATGACACAGGACGGTGGCTAGTCGCAGACGGAGGAGCGGCTACAGGAGGCGGCGGCGATCCTTAGGATCAGCCGCCGCCGGAAAGCCCTGTACGGAGGGCTTTTTTGGATACTAAAAATAATGTCCGTACCCGGCATCGCGCTAGTTGGGGAGCAGCACCAGGGTAGGGCGCTCACTAGCGCGCCGCTACGTCGTCCAGCGTCATCTCCCGGGGGGAGGAGTCAGCTGGGACGGCAAGGAGGACGGTCGCGACGGGAGGAGCGACACGATCTGGCGACGACGACCCTTTGGGTCGGCGCCGCCGGAAAACCCGGCACGGAGGGTTTTGTTTAATTCCGGGCGCCCGCGGCCCGCCGGATCCGGCTACGGTGACCTTCCCCCCCCCCCTCTTCGACACCCACTACCCCGACAGACCTTCATACTCCTAGGAGTCCTTGAGCGTGGGCCCGGGTGAGCGCGGAGGCCCCCGCTCAAGAAAAGGCTGCTCGGTGGACGCGCGATCAGAGGGGGGAGGGTACGGCCACAGGCCGGAAAACCGACAGGTACCCGGGTACCAGACAGAGAAAAAACCGGGGAAATGAGCGGGGAAAATTCAGGCGCGGAGGCAGGAGCGCTAGTTTTTTCTATGTCTGTGTGTCTCGGTCCCCCCCACCTGTCCTCGAGGTGGTGGGGGACCTCGACAAGGAGGACCGCCGCGTCGGTGGACGCGGCAAGACCTTGGGGCGGGGTTTACGGGATGGAGCGGCGGGATCGACGAGCGACCGCGCGAGGAGGGGTTTTTTGCCAGCCTTTCCCCTCCTACCTTCGGCAAGACCGAAGTCACGCGGGAGCTAGATTAGGCTGGCCCGTCGTCCCTCCCGAACGCCGACCGGCCTAGGCCGGTCGACACCCCGGTTCGGCGGGAGCGGGCCGTGCATCGTGAAGGTCGAGCAGCAGTTTAGTTTTGCATTTCTCGACAAGTGGATTTATTTTTAGATCTGTTTTTCTTGATTACAAAATTATTAGCTGTTACTGCCATTGGAGAGGTTGGGATTAGTGGTTAACGGTCTACCTCAGTCTACTAAGTCCTGTATGGCATAGCAAAAGGGGGGGCCCAGAGACAGCAGCCGGTTTATACTGGTATTGTTGTAAACAATTTCAATTTCAATTCCGGTATCACCGGCCCAGAAATGATCGCTCTCCTACAGGACCTCCTTACCTGCGACCTCGTCTCTGCTCTCACCTCGACTGGTTCAGCCCCCTCGACTCACCCCCAATGCAGACTCGAAGACCTTCCAGAACAGGCCCAGTTCGTCCTACAGTTCGCTGACGCCATCCAACCGCTGGACACACCGACCCCGATCGAGGCCGACCCCTCCTCATTCTGGGTAAATATCCTCCACCTCTCCGAGAACCCCATCCATTCACAATCCGGCCCTGTATCCATTCCAATCCTTTCATATTCACCCCGTGAACACGTACCCCCTGATAACCACCTTCACACCATCACCATCACACCCCCCCCCGTCTCCGGCCTTGTCCCAGGACTATCCTGGACCGACACCTGCCTCACCACTGTCCTCATCCAATCCCGCCACTCCCTCTCCCTCCCCTGCATCCAACCCAACGGCGCTATTCCCCCCTCTCATTGGCTACACACCCTCCTATCCCAGACCGCCAACGAATACCTCACTCACACCACCCCCACAAACACCCCCCCACCCAACACCCCCCCCCCACCCCTCCCAATACACATCACTGAGAAAATTCCCCGATGGCTCATACTTTCGGTCACATCCCTCCACCTCCCCAAACATCACCACAAGCATACAAATTTCCCTAAGCCCCGACATGTACTGCATCATCATCTCCACCAACGGCACCATCACCATCCCTCTGAACCACACGTACACACACAGAGGGGCCCTCACCCACTCCACTTGCACCCTCAACATCACCCCCCACCACTACTCCGCCTTCGGAAAAGCCCGCCTCTCAGACCCCATCTTCACCACCTCCCCCTCCCCCCAACCCCTCACAATCACAAAAAGGTACACCCTCCACCGCAACACCCCCGCCCTCCTTCTTCAATGGTTCCATCACCTCACAGATAACCACATCCCCAATCAATGGCACCTGGAACCCTCTACCTTCCACCAACAGGACACCGAGGACACCCCCCTCGACCTCTCCTCCCTCCCGGACATCCAACTCTCCAACACCCCGGCCCTCTCACCCCACGACACATGGCCCCCACCCCAACCCACAGCCTCACATCCCACCTCCACCTCCTCCTACCACGCTCATCCCTCCCCACACCCTCCAGCCCCCCCCTCGCTCCCACAGCCCACCATCAACCCTTCCCCTCTCCACACCATCACAGAAGACTCCTCCGAACCCATGGACTCCTCCACCTCACCACCCCACCCTCCCCCCCACAAACAACCCCCCCCCCTCTTCCTCAACCCCACACCAACCACTCATAACTTCACCCCACCTCCTACCCTTCCCCAAAACCCTACCTTCCACCCCTCACCACCGCCCCCATCCGCAGCCTCCCCCCCCCGCCCACGCCCCCCCACTGACCACTCCCTTAAGCCCGCCTCCCCCGCAGGGGTTACCAAACCCTCCAGACCCTCCCACAAGCACCGCTCCCCATCCCCCTCAGCTCGCGCACCCCCGCACCCCTCCCTCCCACCTCACCCTACCCCTCCTTCCCCTCACCCTCCTCTCGACCCCACTCCCCTCTCAACAGAAGACACCCCCCCCCTCTGCCGCCACAGCCCACCCCCCCCCTTCCTCCCGGCTCCCCTGACTACGAAGAACTCGACCTCGAAGGCTACTCCGACCAACCGGAGGACGAGGAGGAGACCACTGACAACCCACCGGCCAACACCGCCTCCCCCAGGGCCAGCCACCCCCACATGTCAACCCCGGCCGAACAGGCCGACTATCATCATTAGGTCCCCTCCGGAAAATACAGAGGTTAGACCCCACACCCCCCCCCCCCGGACTCCCACCCGGATGCCCAAACTCACATTGTAAACACCATTCCTCGCTTCACTCTCCCGGCCCACTTTAACCCCCACACCTGTTGCACAACACTGCACAACTTTCTCTTCGACTTAAACCTTGATTCCGGCCTTCCCACCCCTATCGGCTACCTGGACACATCCGCTGCCCTTTCCTTCCAATGGGGCCAATACCAGGACCTCTCTAACCTCTACTGCCTCGCTTCCGCAATTACCAAACTCCACTCAACTCCCAACTCCTCATACACAGTTATTACTAGTAATGAAGTCGATAATTACCACTACAACTCCCTCTACCCCAGCCAATGGACCAACCTCGCCAACCGTGGCTCCCCCCCACGCCCGGGAACGCCTAACCACTCCCTCCTAGTCCTGACATGGCAAAACTCGCACTTCGGCCTTCTACACCTGACACACTCCTCTGCTACCTGGATAGACTCCCTACATCACTCCCCCCCCCCCGACCTCTTAGCCCGCTCTCTCAAACTCCTCT
>JAPMLY010003711.1:0-11270 GCA_026401115.1 Tetraselmis chui | reverse complement strand
CACATACAATAAATCGTGCTGAATTAGCTGGCATAGATATTGGCCTCCAACTTGGCCACACCCACCTTCTCACAGACAGTGCGTGCTCCCTCCGCCTCATACAAGGTTACTTAAACTGCCCTTCCGCTTACCGCCACAACATTCACCGCGACACCCTCTTATCTATCACACACACCCTTAAAACCCGCTGCGAAACAGGCATCCGTACACACCTCGGCAAAATCAAAGCCCACAACCATTCCATCGGCAACGACCTCGCAGACACCCTCGCAAACCAAGTCGCGGATGGTCACCCACCCGATACTACATACACCACAGGTTCTGAAGTCACAATAGGCCACTGGACATGGCCATACACCCTCATCCCACAAACGCTAGGGGACCCCGTAACCTACAAATACACCAACCTCAAATCCGACGCACACACCTACAGCACAAAACACACACACACTCCTCTCTCGCGAACAACCAAACACGGAGCCCTCCTCGCCCGCGCCGCGCAGGACGGCGCCGATTTCTCTTACCACAAAAAACACTCAACCCTCACAAATATCCAGTTCACACACAAACAAGAATTCATGTGGGGAGTCCACAACACCCGCCTACTTACCCATAACCCCACCCTGCGCTGCCCCCTCTGTGGCCAATTCACTAGTAACGGTCACATGGCCGGTAACTGCCCCTCTATGTCTGGACTAAGACAGGACCGACACAACAGCGCTCTACAACTCCTACTCTCCCTACTGGAACGCCACAACGGAGGGCGATGGGAAACCATCACCGCAGACTTCGGTAACAAACCCATCAAATCGTTTGATTCCCCCACCCCTGCCTGCACCCCACTTGACTGCCACCCACCTCACCCCACCCACATGCCCACCCGCCTTGTCGCTGCTGACGAAGGTCTCTCGCCCGATTCCCTCACCTCGTGCCCCGCCGTCCTCCCACCTGAGATTCTCCCCCCACCACTTCGTCCCCCTGCACACAAACCTGACTTCATCCGCATCCTCGAACCCCGATTCGTTGGTCACTCCAACGGTCGCCGCCGTTACGCATCCATCAAAAAAATCCAGATAGGGGAATGGAAGTACTGCACAGACAATAACCTCTCGCACACAGCTGACCTCATACGCACCAAATACACACCCCTCGCGAACGCCATCAGAAACCACTGGCCAGGCACAGTGGTCGACATCATACCCATAGTCATGAGCCGCACCGGTACACCACACTCCTCCACCATCACGAGTCTCACCTCCCTTCTCACCGCCCGCACCGACCCTCCTGATAAACTCGTCTCCAAAGCACGCCTCGACACATCTCGCATTCTTGCTCAACTCCATACGCACACTGTCCAATGGCTGCATCACCTCCTACGCATATACCGCATCAAATCCCGCACGACCTCCCACCGCGCACCCGCACATTGCCTCCACGCACGACCCTGAATGCACACAACCTTCGCCTCCACTTGCACCCTCCCCGGGGGGAGTAAAACCCCCGAACACCCTTGGAGAGGTTGGATTAGGTGGTTAACGGTCTAGCCCTGACTTGTAAGTTCCCTGTATGGCATAGTTGGGAGGGCCCAGAGACAGCAGCCGACGCATCCGGCTTTTGGTGAAAAACCGGCGCTTACGGTACATGTTGTAAATAATTTCAATTTCAATTTCAATACCACATGTTCTCTTGGGCACTCGGTTCATCGTCTGCGGGTGGACAATGACACGGTGTTCTGAGGTGCTGCCGTCCGAAACCTCTTGGATGGGGTCCATATCGCCGTGGAGATCACAGCGCCTTACGCGCATTGGCAACATGGCCGCATTGAGCGGCAGTGGGGGACAATGATCCCGATGGCGCAGTCAATGATTCGGCAAGCAACACTGCCTAAATCGTATTGGGCTCCATCGATGGCCGCTGCGGTGCATGTCCGCAATCGTTTGTAACGGTTTTTCGCATACGCGGCCACCAAAACACTACATAAACATTGACTATTCTCTACAGCCGGACACAACCGACTTATTTTAGTCGGTTGTGCACCTTGTGTAGTTGTCGCTATTACTTGCTCTAGATTTTGAAAAATTGAAACTGCTACCAACATCTTGCTCCCAACACTCCAAACTATCTGTGGAACAAATTTCATGCCCAAAGAAGCACATAACAATGGGCTTTTATTGACCTGAATAAAACACACGTGACAGAAAAATGACCGCCAGCCAAGGCAAAATCTGAAATTCCAATTTGCTCTACTTCCAACAATAGCTATCAACATATACACAATGATCTGATGCAATGGCGTGTTTCTCCGATCTCAACAGTGGGTTGAGTGTGCATCTTGAGCACATTGGGACTTTTTGAGTAGATGCTGTATGTTTAATGACGAGAAAGCACAACCGACTAAAATTAATCGATTCTGCTAAACAGGGAATTTCAAACAACATTTCAGACTATTAATTTGTGATTTTTACAGTGCATCGCCTCGCAGTCCGTTCTATTGCTCTCCAATTGCTGGCAAACTCATGAGGGCACATCGAGCTTCCACATTAGATCTAAAAATGAGCTATTTGACCTCGTCGCAGTGAAATTTGTGCATGTGAAATGCTGCAACACATTGCCAACCACTTGGTTGGAACCCAACCATATGCAACACCATGCATGATTTGTCCAGCATGAACCATGCGAATGCGCATGGGAGTCACGTTGCAGCTGCGACATGACCATTGAAGGTTCATGATGCACCCGGTGCTTATGCATGCCCATTGTCAGACGTCTCTCATTGTTTTCAGCTTCACCTCAAATCTAGTTGGTTACCAACATGACTTACATTTCTCATGCGCGCGATATAAAACTACCTCTAGTTTTTGGCACATTCTGCTGCCCTTCCCGCCATAACACGCAGGTGCAGCATCACAACACCTGAACACCCTCTTAATGAGCGATGCAATGCAAAGTCAACTCACATTTTTGCGCGTTTGAGACTCCACCCTTTGCAATTGCATCGCATGCCAAACAGCGACGCGCTCCTCGCATCCCAAACTCGCCGACGGTAAAACTCAGCAAACTCGTCCTCTGTATCAGTGCCCCCAACGTCAATGGATTTCTAAGTGATTTCGGCTGCTGCAACTTTGCTAAAGCGTGTGTGTGGTATTTCAGCGCGCGGAAAACTTAAGTATGGCCGGCGGTATGCGACGTTGCTCCCGGTGGTGAGAGCGTTTGTACTACGAAAAAACAACGCAGCATGTGTACGCTGTCGGGTTTCAGCAACTTGCGAAAATGAAACGACTCGTTAAAAAGTGTTCACCGACGCTAGTGAGACCTTTGGGACGGACATGTGAATTTCTGATAGGTCTTGCTGGCCTCACCTCGTCGGCACGGTCGCATCGTCGACGGGTGCCGCTTAAGCCATTCCGTCATCCGGCAGCATTTTTCCTGCAACACCTTTTGCTGCGACTCCCTTCACCACGCTTCTCCAAACTCCCCCAGCTCCTTCAATGATTTCATGCAAGATGCTCAAGCTTTCAAAGACGGAAATTGGGGCCGCAAGAGTTGCTGCTCTCCGCGCAATGTGAGGTGGGTCCCGACGCCGGTAATTTTCGAGCGAGTTTTTCGCACCCACGTCCTCGCTGAAAACTGGACAGTCCAACTCGCGCCCAGCCAACTAGCCGCCAATGACTTCGGAATCAAGGTCATTACTCCCTAGGGTGTGTTCGTGCTTGTTTTGGGGACGTGAGCTAGCCTTATGGCGCAGGTCCTGAGGTGAAAGTCAGCCAGTATCACCGGCGACCGGGAAGTGACGTACCGCGAATCCCCAACCGACTCCGTGCGGAACACACCATCACCCGTGCTGTACTCCACTTGCCCTCATACTGCCGCCGAGAGTACCTAGGAGTCCCCTCTACATCAAAGTGGGTGCCTTTGGGTAGAAAGTCGATCTCCGACGAAGTAGTGAAGCCATTCCGGGAACTTCTTCATGTTAGAATCGGGAGAACGGTGTACACAATCAGAGTGGCACAGTGCCCATGTTGCCTGCGAACAGCACGCTCCCCCAGTGTCGCAAGTCCACCAATCCAAGAATAGTAAATTTTCCCGAACTACGTTTTGTCTTAGGTACCTGTGCCGATTCAGTGGTAGGAAATTGAAGTTTCTTACCTATGGAAAAAGCCCAAAAGCACAACCGACTAATTTTAGTCGTTTGTGCCACAAACGACTAAAATTCGTCGGTTCTGGTGCGGTTAGGATCGGGGTGTCCGGCGTTGTTATGATGCTTTGTAAGAATGAGGTTGCGAAGCGTAATATTGCTTACAAGAAGAACCAGATGAGCACGGACAGGGAAAGTGGGAGGGGAAACAAGAGGGCGAGAGTGACAAGAGGATCACGGAATCCAAAGCACAACAAAAGGAAAGCACTACAATGTGCATAAACCTAGCAGATTATACTAAGGAAACTCTTAAGCCACGCCGAGAATGCAACACGTGGAGGCGACAAGCGGCGCCTCACGCGCCGCTCGAGG
The DNA here is from genome assembly GCA_026401115.1 of Tetraselmis chui. NCBI lineage: Eukaryota > Viridiplantae > Chlorophyta > Chlorodendrophyceae > Chlorodendrales > Chlorodendraceae > Tetraselmis > Tetraselmis chui. The sequence continues at coordinate 6,763 of JAPMLY010003711.1, read as the reverse complement.
AAGCACGGGGACGCTTGCGGCCCATGGCGCGGGTGAAGAGCGCCGTGGCTGGAGAAGGCATCCCAGCCGAGGAAGAAGCGGCCTCCGTGCCGTTCGCAGCGGCGGACAAACCGCGCAAGACGTTGTCCGCGTGAGCAACATGGATGGCGAGAGAGACCTTTCGACGCCAGGAGGCGAACAACTTGCCCACGTGCATCCCTTTAGATGCGGCTGCCTGCTTGGCTAGCTCCGTCAAGAAAGCCGTGGCGTGGCCGCCAAGAGTACCAAATTCTGTGACTGCAAAGGGAATGAAGCGGATGTCGGGGCGACTCCTCAACCCCTCCGAGTACTTCTCGAACTTGGTCTTCTCAACATGGCGGAGAGCGACTTCGGGTGAGGTTGCGAAGGGAAATGTCATTTGGTAAACAAATTTCATCGGCCATCCAGTATAGGTTATGGGAAGTATTATTAAAGCGACCGCCACTAGGGAGGGGTGATTTGCAAAAAGTAGTGTCTAACGCATATCCAGATTTAATATCATGAATTCTTGCGTCATTCACATGTAAGTGAGACATGGAGGTCAAAACATCGCGCATGTCTTCTCAGTCTTTATCGGGTATTTTTTGTTTAGCGGTTGCAATTGTGTGGTGAAGTTCGGGGCGTCGGGAGAGGGCGTTTGCTTCGTTTGATAAACATTTTCGGTAAACTATTTCCATATTGGGTTCGTTTGTGCGGGGGATGATGGCTAGGTACGGGAATAATTCGTTGGGCCAAATAGCGTGACGTCGGCCTAACGATTTTTGAGTTGTGAGGTGGCGGAGTGTGGCATGGTCGGTAATGTTTGTTATCTTGGCGTTGCCTTCGATGTAACAACGCCATTCTGTTAAAGCGCAAACATTGCCGAGGAGATCTTGGTCGTAGGTGGGGTAATTTGTGTGAGCCGGTGAAAGTACTTTAGCGGAACATGCAAAAGGGCGTAAGTTGCGTATCAGACCTTTTTGGAGTAAAACAGCACTAAGAGCAAACTTGCTAGCGTTTGTGCTAATCATGAATTCAGCGTCATTAAAAGCGGAGAGGGGCAGGGGGCTTCTTTGAGGGTGTTGAAAGCGACTTGTGGCAGATATTGGCATATGCACTAGGATCGCGGCCCACACCGTCGCGCCCCGTACGCCCCGTTGCATCCCGTTGCGCCCCGTTACCAATGGAGCAGTACGACTAAAACACATTGCAGTACAGATTTCCATATAAATATGTCAGAAATGACTGAATTTTATTACAGGATCGTATATTCCACAGTAGCGTTTACCTCGCTAACCGCCCGTATCTGTTCAAAAATCAATTAAAACACATTAAATCAATAACGTCCGACAATAATATTCCTATTTTCCCGTACTATGTAAAGGCACAAACATATTGTCGCACGCATCAGGCGGTCGTCGCTCGTCTGCTGATACATTCAGTGTTGACCCGCGTATCAAATATCACCAAAGTGGACACCTCCTCACTAGATCGCGGCTGACCGACAACACACAAAGCTTACCTTCACTCAAAACAACGCCTGCCTCGACTCAAATTGAAGTAATGGACGTACCTACGAGCAGCCGATGTGGATTTGATTTGAAAGGTGAGAAGGCCTGTTGGGTGTCGTCTTTCTGTGTGCGTTTGCGGCTATTATTTCTATGTATCGCTATGTCGGTCACGATCACACGAGTCTTCTACCCCGTCATACGTAAGATTATCGCTAAGCGTTACACGCATAGAAGTGAACGATACAGCGTGGTGGCCGGAGTTTTTCGCACGCCTATGCTATGGCTGGAATGTAGCTACTGAAAGGTGAGGAGGCATGTTGGGTGTCGACTGGTTGTGTGCGGGTGCGGCTATTATTGCTATGTAAATTGATATGTCAGTCACGATCACGCGGGTCAAATGCCCCGTCATCCGTAAGAATATCGCTAAGCGTTACAAGCACAGCAGTGGATGTTGCAGCGTGGTGCCAGGAGTCTTTTGCAGGTCCATGCTACGACTGAAACGCAGCTACTTGTGGATTAAACACCCGAGGCTTGCGTTTTTGCGACGCGGGCGGTGTTTTGATCGAGCCCCTCAACTACGGTTTAAGAGGTACAAGAACCTCTTATTCGCTAATGCTGCCACTGACTCCCAAATGCGTCTACTCATCCATAACGAAGACGAGCAACATAATCATGTGAATGTCGAGAGGAAGAGTCTTGGGGACGGAAGCTGGACGACTCTTCCCTTTATTTCATCAACGAGCAATATGTGGCGATGGCGTTTCGAACTTGTGCGTCGGCGCCGCATCTTCATTTTATCTGCTGCGGAGCGCGAACTAGCAAGCAGCGGATACCACCTGGGTTGCGATTGATTGTCACTTGATATCTCGCGCTAGCAATGAAGAAAGGTCGCCATTGCCGCAGAGGACTTCCATGATCTACACAATGCCGACTATTTCGAGTACCTTAGCGAGATCCAAGCTGGCCTGCCGCTTAGGCTCACAAAAAACGACCAAGTCAAATTTGATCGCAACCGTGCTTTGTTAATAGCAATCTCAACAGAGAATACGGTGTTAGATATTTTTTGTAAATTTTAATGATGATATATTCACCGTGAAAATGTGTCATCGAACATTATTTCATCGCATAATTGCCTGCTGGATCTGGCCAAAACAGTACGGAAGAACGATAGTACCCGTGGGAAATGTAGTATAGATCCAACGGTGCACATCAACTCTTATTTTATCGTGTATACTAGTTACATAAACCTCTTCGATTGACCGTGCGATGCGAAGTACGTGCTGTACTAGCGAATCTTCTGGTACTGATCTAATGGTACGTATTTTCATTGCGGTATTTGATATCTGGCGGCCCTGTACGGTTCTTTCTGTATTATTCTAATCGCTGAATATCCATCGTGTTGTCCGTACAGTACAAAACTCGGTCTGTCGTAAACCGATAAGACTAGTATTGATATTCTCGACGAACTATTTTAGTACATTCGTATGGACAAGTTTTTGAGGGATACAGATAATCTGCAATACATAAAGGATAGACAAAATCCAGATGCATATATCACTCTAGTACTTATCACAGTGTACAGTTACGGGGACAAACGGGATGCGAAGCAATGAACAAGCAATCAGTACGGGGTGGGCCGCGATCCTAGTGTGGCTTTGGGAATTAGGCAAGTTATCCAATGCGGATATGTGGTCGGACCCCTGTGTTGTATAGACCCCACTACACTCACTAAATAAATGTAGTGAAGGACCGGGAGTCGCACCATCGGCAGCTTTGCAGTTTTTCGCCTTTGGAATGTTGACTTCGTTAATAAAGTCGCTGCTAACAAGGCAGCCACGGGAATGACCCGCCTTAACATTGATCGCAGATGACGTGATGGGGCTATCGCTAGGATGACTTTATGTAATATTTCAGTTATGCTAGCCCCGCTGCACTTGAATCCTACCGTCACTAAAGACAGTAAAAAGATCCAAAGTACTACTAAAGTACTACTGAACCACATAACGGGGATGGATCGGTAGCTCGAATGAGCAACGCCGATCGTCTTCGCTCTGGGCCTCGCCTCCCATCGAGCGCAAGACTGGTGGACATGGCCGCTGAACAGCGTGTACCATTCACCTCTCCCCACCCGAGCCTAGCTCACAATGGTCAGTGGATCCGTAGCGACACCAGACGGTACACACTCAAAGGCGCAGCTTCCAGGAATTTGAATTTCATCCCCCCGACAGCTATCGCGCCATCCACTTCGAACACCACACATGTACCCGTCAAAGTACTGCGACATACCAAAGTAACGCATCGCTTACAAAAAGTCTCTTCCCCGGTAGGCGGCGCGCCACACCGCGCCCCTCCGAGCGTCCGGACGTTCCCGTCCGCCGCCAACATCCAACAAACCCAGGTCCCACCGGGCCTGGTCGCGTGCAGCCAACACGCGCACTACATTCAAACACCTACTCGAAAAGCCACAATCAACCCCACTAATTCTCTCACACACTCGAAATCCAACTCGATCGAAATGTCCTCGGCCCCTACCCCCCCCCCACTCACAGACAGATGCCTATGCCATTGCGGGATCGGCCCGTGAATGCGCCCGCCGCGGACCCCTACCACCCCCGGAGCTATCCAGCGGGACATCCGCTCGATCTACTCAACACTGTGCCCCAACCACCCCCATCCACCCAAGACTTGGACACGGCTCTGGAATACTCACCAGTCAGAGGACTCCAGACGCCTCTGGTCCTCGCCGCTCCTAGGTCAACCACTGACCTGGGACGGGCCACTGACTCAACAACCCACACAGAAGACCCGTACCGGTGCGATCGTCCCGCTCTGTCCCACAGTAAGGCCCAGTCTAGCACCCCCCGCCCCCTCCCGCTAGCCTACGCTGATACTCTCGTTAACAACGCACCTAAATCGATACCTTTCCCTCACCTTAGTGCTTCCCAGCCACAGTGATGTAAAGCTCGACCAAAAATGCCACATCTTGCGACTCGAGAATCGTTTTCTTTAATCCAAATAAAACATTATTCTACATGCCTGATTCTTGTCTCTGCACTAACCACTGCCCTGATCAGCACTCATCGCCAGCCCCCTCCCCCTCATGCTACTCTCCTACCCCATAACTGTACTAGTCCCCTCGCAGCTGCACGTACCGCCTAGCCAGTCGCGCCGGCCCTTGCCCTATACGCTCCCTCTAGCCCGAACTTGCCGCTCGCCGACCGTCACCCCCCGTCCCACAATAAGGACATGTCTTGCCCCCAGCGTCCCCTCCCGCTAGCCTACGCTGATCCTATCGTTAACAGCGCACTAAAATCGACACCTCTCCCTCACCATAATGCTTCCGAGCCACAGTGCTTCAAAATTCGACCAGCAATGCAATATCATGAAACTCGAATGTCGTTTTCTTTAATCAGAGATAGAAAATATTTTACAGGCCTGATTCTTGCCCCTGCACTAAACACCGCCCTGATCAGTTCTCGTCGTTACCCCCCTCCCCCTCATGTTACCCTCCTACCCCACACATACACTAGCTTGTTCACGACTACACATGCCACATGGCCTGTCGCGCCAGCCCGGGCCCTGTACGCTCCCCCTCGCACGAACTCCCCGCTTGCCGACCGACACGATCCATCCGCCGACGACTCCCACTCTCCTCCCCCGGTATCAGCCGCAGACCCCGGTGCCCCGCTCACCTTTTTCCCCCTACCTAACCCTCCAGTTGACGGCTCTCCCTCCGCTGCTCCCTTGCTCCGTCCAGTCGCTATGCCCCTCCGACTTCTAATTTTCTTTCCCTTTTCTATTTACATAATGGCCCGCCTAACCCGACTGACCCATCAGACACTCGCGCTTACCTGCGGTTACCTCACTGTAGACCCTAGTGCAGTCGTTCTCCCTCCTACTTTTTCCACCCTCCATGCTCTGCCCTACTCGCCTGTCGTTACAATAATGACAACTCTTCCCCCGATGCGACTAGCCCGCCAGCCCTGCTCTATCCGACCGCTTAACCGGTCACCCGCCCCTCCGCGTACTTACCTACCCCGGAAATATCGCCCCCCTCTTACTGACACGGTCTTGCAATCACGTACCCCTAACACTCTCAGCGAAACACGTATTCCCCCGCCCCTACATTCCTCACCCCCTTTAGGCATGCTCCGAGGCTTCTCTCGGAAGCCCCGAAGCACTTTTGATACGATATCGACAGCCCCCTCTGTCACTGCAGTTCCCCACTATCGCCCTCCTCCTAATACCTACCACGCCTTGCTTACAATCTTTCAATCCCCCCTCCCTTTCCCTCTCATACTCTCTCCGCCATCCCTACACCTCCCACCCCCTCTCAAGCTCCAAACGACCATCCGTTCCAAGGACCTTCTGCTCGCCGACAAGCGCAAGACCTCGACGAACGGACCCTCCGGAGCCTCACACCCTCGCCCTCCACAAGCCTCGGCCGGCAAGGCCGCTTATCATCATTAGTCCCCCACAAGAAGGGCCTCACGGCCCGGAGGTTAGACCCCACAACCAACCCCTCACCCCCCAGCCCGATATCCGAAGTCACACTGTCAACACCACGCTACATTCCACTCTCCCGGCCCACTTTAACCCCCTCACCTACTGCATAGCGTTGCATAACTACTTATTCGACCTAAACCTTGAATACGGCCTCCCCACCCCCATCGGCTTCCTCGATACCTCTGCCGTCCTTTCCTTCCAATGGGGACGTTATCAGGACCTCTCTAACCTATACTGCCTCGCTACCACAATAACCAAACTCCACTCGACTCCCACCGCCTCGTACACAGTTATCACCAACAACGAAGTCGATAATCACCACCTCAACTCCCAATACCCCAGCCACTGGACTAACCTCGCCAACCGCGGCTCCCCCCCCCGTCCGGGGACGCCTAACCACTCTCTCCTCGTCCTCACATGGCAAAACTCTCACTTCGGCCTCCTACACCTAACTCACTCCTCCGCTACCTGGATTGACTCTCTACACCACCCCCCTCCGTCCGACCTCCTCGCCCGCTCTCTCAGTCTCCTCTCCGACTGGAACTCCTCCCCCCCCCCTCCCGTCGGAGTCCTACGCTCACTCAACCCGCCTCGCCAAAACGACTCCGACGGAGCATGGTCGGGCGGAACCCACGCCCTCCTACACACCTACTTCATCACCACAGCCCCCCCGGACCAACCATACAATCCCCCCTCCTTCGACCCCCGGTCCTCGGTATACTCCCTCCACACTCTCCTATGGAACCACA
>JAPMLY010003709.1:0-18546 GCA_026401115.1 Tetraselmis chui | reverse complement strand
ACAAGGACACAGAATACGGCCAAACGCAGTACATGGTTGAATGGGCCCCGGAACACCTTACGGAATGGGACATTCAGCTACAATTCGACGACGGCTTCCGCCTCATCTCCTCCTCCCCCACATCGGTATGCCTCCCAACCTCCCCCCCCACCGCCTGCTCCATCTGCCATGACCCACTGCACACAGAACCCACCTCCACCTGCTGCACATGCCTGCACTTTGCCATACATTCCCAATGCCGCCCATCTCAGGGACCCGCCACATGGCAGTGCGAGTGGTGTGCTCGCGGCCAACAACACGACCTCACCCGCCTCCACGAGGTCCAGTGGGCCCCGTGCCTACAACTCCACGACACCATCAGTGAGACCCCCTCCGGCCCCACCGCCCTCACCGCATTTAACTCCGGCTACGTCCCCTCCACGACACCCATCCTGCCAGAACCAGGACCCCCTCCCTGGTCACACCCCCTAATCACATTCAACCACGACCCCATCAACCCCGACCTCAACATGCTCCCTACCGGCAAATTCGCAATCCACGCACACCCATCTCTCCACGACACCACCGTACTCTGCACTCCCGACGGTCGCGCGGTAACCACCCTCAACGGCCCCCGCGTCCGCCACCTCTTTCAACTCTTCCGCCCCGACCTCACGCAGCATACGTTCGAAGAAGAGGTCTACCACCTCCTCACTCGCCTAGGCTCTCGCTCAGAAATCCACTGACCCACACCCGCCACCACCACCCGTAATAGATGGGCCACTAGAGAAGACCTACTCACAGCTCTCCGCCACACATTCCACATACAGACAGAACTCTACTCCGACCCCCTCAATAAATCCCTTCACTCCCACACCTACCACTCCCTCTACCCCAAAGATATAGTATTCTCATCCAGCGGCAGCAATGCCCCACACACATGGCAAGGCACCAACATAGCCAACCCCGAATACGACCACGAGTGCATGCGACGAGCCATGGAACACGCAATCACCAGCGCACACCTCACAGCCCCTCACACACCAAGCGCAACCATCCTCATACTCCCCCGATGGGAACACACACCCTACCGCCACTCCAAATACATCAACTCCCCATACACCCACCACCTTTACACCCTCCCCAATGACGCAAACACCTTCCTACCCCCCGACCAACACACTGGCAACCCCACCCCTACCCCATTCGGCACACGATGGATGGTTGACATATACCTCGTCGCCAACCCCCTCGCACTCTCCACCCTCCCGTCACCCACAGCCATGACCGCACTTCACAACACTCTCGAATCTATCTACGACACTCACCTCCCCAGCCCCGCCATCACCACTCCTCCTCCCCACATCTTCGACACCTACTCACCCCACTCAGCAGGTATATACCACCTCCCCCCAGATCCAACTCACCCCATCACATACCCCCTCCCGGACCGCCTGCATCTAACACCCCCCCCCACCAGCGGTACTCTTGCTTGGAACTGGCAGGACTTCGTCTACACAGACGGCTCGAAAAAAGGCAGCTCTTCCCCCCTCGGAGCAGCAGCCACCCACCCCGCCTCGGACACCAAAGTCAAAATCCTGGTGACCTCTACCCCTCCCTCCCACACAATAAATCGCGCTGAATTAGCTGGCATATATATAGGCCTCCAACTTGGCCGCACCCACCTCCTCACAGAGAGTGCGTGCTCCCTCCGCCTCATACAAGGATACTTAAACTGCCCTTCCGCTTACCGACACAACATCCACCGCGACACGCTCCACTCCATCACACACACCCTTAAAACCCCCTGCTACGCAGGCATCCGCACACACCTCGGCAAAATCAAAGCACACAACCACTCCCTAGGTGACGATCTCGCAGACACCCTAGCCAACCAAGTCGCGGATGGACACCCACCCGACACTACATACACCACAGGTTTGGAGGTCGCGATAGGCCACTGGACCTGGCCATACACCCTCATTCCACAAACCCTAGGGGACCCCATACCCTATAGATACACCAACCTCAAAGCCGACGCACACACCTACAACACCAAACACACACACACACCCCTCTCGCAAACTACCAAACACGGTGCCCTCCTCGCCCGCGCCGCGGGGGACGGAGCCGATTTCTCTTTCCACAAAAACACTCAACCCTCACGAACATCCAGTTCACACACAAACAAGAATTCATGTGGGGAGTCCACAACACCCGCCTACTCACCCATAACCCCACCCTACGCTGCCCCCTCTGTGGCCAATTCACTAGTAACGGCCACATGGCCGGTAACTGCCCCTCCATGTCTGGTCTAAGACAGGACCGACACAATAGCGCGCTACAACTCCTCCTCTCCCTATTGGAACGCCACAACGGTGGCCGCTGGGAAACCATCACCGCGGACTTCGGTAACAAACCCATCAAATCATTTGCTTCCCCCTCTCCTGCCCATACTCCCCTTGACTGCCACCCACCCCACCCCACCCACATGCCCTCCCGCCTTGTTGCTGCTGACGAAGGTCTGTCGCCCGACTCCCTAACCTCGTGTCCCGCAGTCCTACCCCCTGAGACTCCCCCCCCCGCGCTACGACCCCCCGCACACAAACCCGACTTCATCCGCATCCTTGAACCTCGATTTGTGGGTCACTCAAACGGTCGCCGACGTTACGCATCCATCAAAAAGATTCAGATAGGGGAATGGAAGTACTGCACATACAGTAACCTCTCCCACACAGCTAACCTCATACGTGCCAAATACACACCCCTTGCAAATGCCATCCGCAGCCACTGGTAAGGCACAGTGGTTGATATCCTTCCCATCGTCATGAGCCGCACAGGTACACCGCACTCCTCCACCATTACGAGTCTCACCTCCCTACTCACCGCCCGCACCGACCCTCCCGACCAACTCGTCTCCAAAGCACGCCTCGACACGACTCGCATCCTTGCACAACTCCACACGCATACTGTCCAATGGCTGCATCACCTCCTACTCATATACCGCATCAAATCCCGCACGACCTCCCGCCGCGCCTCCGCACATTGCCCCTTCGCCCGCCCCTAAATGCACGCAGCCCTCGCCTCTTCTTGCACACCTCCCCGGGGGGGAGTAAAACCCCCGACAACCATTGGAGAGGTTGGATTCAGGTGGTTAACGGTCTAGCCCTGACTTGTAAGTTCCCTGTATGGCATAATTGGGAGGGCCCAGAGACAACAGCCGACGCATCCGGCTTTTGGTGAAAAACCGGCGCATACGGTACATGTTGTAAACAATTTCAATTTCAATACGTCTTTTAGATGTCGGTTGAGCTCAACGCGCTCCACATGCGATAAGATGTCCAATCGGTGACGATCTATCGGCCATATGGTCATACATTTAATGGGGTGATCCCACTATCGGCTTTCACGCGGCTAGTCCACAAGTTGGAGTAACTCCGGAAAATTGTCCTAGAGTAACAAGTAGTTGTTACGTTGTACTGCAAAAAATGCTCTACCCTGTGCAACTAACTCGGCTGTGCGTATGATGGCGTGGCGTTGATCACGAAGAAGTCAACGTAACGTCCCTTGCTCCGACGCGTCTTGCGCACAAGCGTTTGAACCTTGTTTTGATGACATCAAGAGACACTAATGACGACGCTCTTGTGTCTGTGTCTCGATTGATGTGCCGTCCATCAAAGTAAAAACACGCGTATTTCTGAAATGAAGTAGAGCTAACTCGACGTTCAGCCATGGTAAGCCGAGCACCAAATCGCGTAAATCATGTAAGACGAAAGAAGTCCATCGAAACTCATGTCGAGCCAACTCGAAAGAAATCTCGCAGACAACGGTAGAAAACGTCACACGTTGTCCGTCGGTGAAACGAACGTGGGTTTTGACCTTTAGCTTGCGTGTTGGAAACGAAAAGTGTTGTACGAACTCATCTGACACAAAGTGAAGCGTCGCAACACAATCGACTAATCCGCGAATTTGTTGTCCGCCATTAGGATTCTTCATGGCCAGCTCGGTTCGAATTAACGGGTGAGCTTCGGTGAGGTTCATCAACATGGCGGTGGTGTCCGGGGGGAAATGTTGTAGCGTAGGGCAGTAGGTTTCTGAAGGCTCATCTCGTGGTACCGGTACCGACGATGGTTGAGCAAGAGTCGGGGCGGCTAAATCTTAAAATCCACATGCCACGTCTACCGATGAGCCACAATTGTACCGGCCATGGAGCACGCGCCACGGCATCTTGTTGGGTCGGGTCGTCTACTGACTTGCGAGGAAAAAGTTGCGTCCATCCTCGGAGTGAACTCATGGTACAACTTCAAGTGTCGAGTGAGCGTGTTGAAGGGCTTTAGGCCGCTTACGCAATTAACGAGTATTTCAGTATTTTGGTATTTTCTCTATACCTAAATACTAAAATACTGTGTCGCGGCGACCCTGACGCGATTACATTTTTACGAGCATTTTAGTATTTCAAAACACTCCCTCGCCTTGCGGGGGGGCTATTTTCATCAAAATACTCCCTCGGCGCCACCCAAGGGAGTATTTTAGTATTTTGGCTCACTGTACATAAGTGCTTTACACCTGTTTCGGACCCCCACCTGCCGGGCATCCGGTGCGCGGACCTGCGGAATCACCACCAAGCGGGCTGCGGCTGCTACGACATCTCCTCCACAAACGTCAGCCGCGTGCCACCCCCGTGAGTGACACCTTCCCGCTGCCCGACGATAGTGAGAAGGATGGGCGGGTCCCCGCCCGTTGATAACGAGGCGCGCGGAGATGGCTGTGGTGTTGCGCTTGCTACGGGCCCCGCACCGCCTCCCACGGAAAAGGGGAGCTCCCCCTCGCTAGCTGAGGCGCATGTTGATCTCGAGCAAGACTACCCCGAGGGCGAAAGCCAGGTCAAGAAGGGGGGAGGCGCACGCCGCGGGCGGGAGATGACGACGGTGGAGGGGATTTTGTATGCCCGTGCAGGAAACGAAGTTTACCAGCGAGGCGCGATGCGCGACGAGGAGAAGGAGTCGCTGATGACCGCCCTCAAGCTGAGGAGATGGAGGCCAGTGGCGAGTGGGCAACACTGGCCAAGGTGGCGAAAGCATGCAAGGTATCCGCCGCTGTCTCGGTTAGGCAGTGCACGTTGTCTGGCAGCATGTGGAGCGTGTGGTGGAAAACAGGCGGGATAAGGTCGGACATCGTCAACAACGTCTTGCCCCTCTACATTAAGTGGCGCCAACGGTATGGCGGCAGGCTTCCCTCTGGCAAGCAGCTTGCCGAGGCGTTGAATGAAATCAAAACTGAGTATTATCATGAATGGCGCAAGCAATACAAAAGGTATTTGCTTGACTGCGCTGCAGTTTTTCTCTAAATAATTCCGCGTGAGCACTTCATGTCTCCTTCTGGCTGATGCCAGTGCATTGACGGATACCTTATGCATGCAAAACTTCTCAGATTTGCAGACAAGAACGTCATGCCTCTGGACTGGAGTACACCGGCATGGGAAGTATTTATTCGTTATGGGGTTCCCGGTGAGAATTGGTCAATACCCGCGTGTGACGCGTCTGAGTCTGACGCTGCGCCCGGAATAAAACGGGCTGGCTCTCGTGCCAATCAATAAGCAACGAAAAAGGCGGAGAAGAAACGACGCATTGCTGGACTGGCAGATGAAATAGAGAAAGGCAATGAAGTGGCAAAGTCTGAGGTGCGCGACTTAATGGGGCGTCCTATGTGCATGTTGGGATTGCTGTATTCTCTGCGCGCTCAATTGTAAACTAAGCACACTGACTCCATTGTGAATGCACTGTACAGAATAAAGCCCTTGCTGAGCAAGACCGTGCTCTAGAGGGCAAGCTAGACGATCACAATGCATTAATTGCGCACCAGAGTAGGCAACACGAGTGGTCGACCAAGCTGGCGGCCCTCACATAGATTATGAAAGTTCTGCTCGAAGGGGCAGCGCGTGATAAAATGGTGGTTGAGATAAGGGAGTTGGTGAGTAAACCCCCGCCAATGCCTCCCACCGGAGCGCCGCTGGGGGGCAATGACGATGCTATGCGTGTATCTGGTGTATCTGGCTACACTGGATCACCTTCCGGGGCTACTGAGCGTTGCGGCCAACCCGGCGGCCATACTGCCCCTGGCAGTAGCGATGGCGCAGATGCGGAGGTTGAGGATTTGAATAGCCATGGCCAAGCCACAGCTATAGATAGGAGAAGGGGGTGAGTGTAAATACATTCTTTTCATACATATGCACTTTACTTCGGTTTGCACTCGGCAGCTGGCACTAGCCAGTTGAGCTCCTTCTGATCCCACGTGCCAGTCATGTGCTTCGCCATGGCAGCGCGCATGACGGTGGAAACTCTCATCCGACTCCATCTGCTGCATTTCGGTGGATAAATCACGCCAGACAAGTGTGTCGGAATCAATCGGAGCAAGTTGGCGGGTTGGGCGAGCCTCCAACAACTCAACAAAAGTGTCACGCAGGTCTGCGCGCATCCAGTCCTCATCCTCCTTGCCGATGGACGCATGCCCATCATGATCCAGCAACCAATTGTGTAGGATGGAGCACACTTGGAAAGCACGCGCGCAGACGGGTTTGTCGTGCCACAACATCGGGACACGGAGAACACGGAAACGTTGTTTTAATATCCCGAACACTCGCGCGATGTCTTTCCTAACGCTCTCGCACTGTTGGCCAAACAGTTTCTCAGTACGGTCTAGCCCAGTCTTGAAGCCACATATCGTTTCGCGCCACTGGAGGTAGCCTCCGTCGCATAACGAATATGACCCCTTGACCGTTGTGGTGTTGCCATCCGAATCCATGAGGGTTAACTCCATGTTTAAGAACAAAGGGTCTGTCCGAAGGCGCTGCACGAAAATGTCATCCATGACGATGGTCTTGTCGTTCCGGGAGCCATAGTGGGGAGGGCTGATGTAGATAATCCTCAAGTAATGAGTGCAGTGAACGTTGAAGGCCAAGGTTGGCTTCCCCTCTTTGCCGATATACAACCAGCTATCACAAGAAGGTGCTCTGCCCCACTCGATATGGACGCCATCCATAGAGCTAACACAACTAGGCAAGCCCACACGAGAGAAGACGCTCTCGATGACCCGCAGCTCCTCTTTATTAGTTGGCATATTGATCCACTTGTTGTAGTAGGTCTCTTCGAACCACTGGAGCCAAAGGTGCAAGAAATCGGTGGCCAGAGTGCTTCTTCCGAGGCGGGCTGAGTCGCACAACCCATCGACAAGAACGCCTAACGCAAGGAGCCGAAGCACAGCCAAAACCTTAAGTGCGAGTGGAACTGCGGATGCTCCTCTCCGCTTCTCGCCCTCCTCGGGCTGGTCATCAGGAAAGAGACTGATGTTGCGTGTTTCTTGCATGATCTCGTTGAACATCACCTTCGGTATACGAAACTTCCGGCGAAACTCGTCGTTCAGCAGCGATCCCTCCACATCGGCTTCCGGCTTCTCCAGGTAGTCATTCCATGGGGAGAGATGCGCTTTGTGACGATACTTATCCTGCCCCTCCTCCGTTTTAAAATACCTCGCTCGCCGTTTTGCCGATGATGAGCGACGCTGGCGTGCGGCCTGTTCGAGAAGCCGAAAAGAAAGGTCGGCGTCCGACTGTGTGTCCCGGATACGGCGGCGCCGCTTCTGACGAATGACTGCGGCGAGGAACGTCGTGCTCGTCTTAGCGAAAGGGCGGGCGGCGAAGAGAGACATCGTGGCAAGCGACACGAAAATGACGAGAGACATGTCGCTGTGATAGTCCGAAGGCGGCCGCGGCTACTTGAGGTGGACTAGCCGGGAGCCGACCAACGGAACATCGTGTGGGGTAGGCAGCGAGTATAGTCGCGCCGGGTCGGGCGGGCGGGCGAGTTATTCAAATCCGTAACAGAAAAAACAAAAATACTGTGCCGCCAATTCCGTCAGGGGGTATGAGTATTTTGGTATTTTTCGGCCTCAAGTACCAAAATACTAAAATACCAAAATACTAAAATACTCGTTAATTGCGTCCTTAGACCTCGTTTTATATAAATCCGTAGCTGTTCCCGCATACAGTCGTATAAATACTACAGGTTTTTTTGGCTTGGTGGCCTCCACTGCTTTTTCTTGTAAGAATTTTTTCTTAATACTACAGGTTCAGTAAATCTGTACATTTAGGTCCTTCTGCAGCCGGAAATGAGGTACTCGAAAGGCGCGTTTCATATATTTCCACAGCCGCAGATACATTTAGCTGTTGCAAGTTGCAACCGCTACAAATACAGATTACACAAGCATCGCTGCCTCCCATGAGGCCATGACGCCGCCATGCCCGCGCACTCCAAGCTTCTTTGCGCTAGCCATCGCGGTACCGGATAGGCGGGTACGCTGCATGTGAAACTTGTTGGGGCGATGGCCGCGCAAAACCATGCGATATCCTCGTCGGCGTGCAAGACGAGCCGGCATTGACCAACCTCCTCACCGCCGCCTTCCTCACCCTCCTCACACACACCGTTCGCGCCTTCCTTTTATGCACCTCGCTCCGTGCACTTGTTGGGTTCTATGTCGCGCTTCGTGAGACCTTCCACCACCGCTCTCGTCTTCCGCGTGGTCGTGCTCGGACTCCCGATCCTTCACCGGTACCCGCAAACGTCGACTTACTCAGTATCTTACCTGCTCTTGACTGTTGATGGCGCGCGTGAGGATATTCTGGCGAGCGCTCGCACTCGTTTGAAGTTCGAAGGGTCACTGACCGAAATGCCCCGTTGTTGCGTTGCGCCCCGCTGTTGCGCTGCGGGCAGGGAACTCCTGCAGGGAGCGCGTACCGATACCGAACTGCAGGGCGCGCGCTTGCGCGCGCGCGGGGGGTGCGGAGCGAGGAGATCCCCTCTAGGGTCGCGTGGGATAGTTGCTTACAAAAAGTAAGAACGATATGCATGGGAGGTGGGGGATCCCTGGTTGATGCGAGTGATGCGAACGTGGGCGGCGATGCATGAGATGGGATTGGGTCCGGATGTGACATTTGGCTGGAATTAAATATTGTTTACATATAAATTCGAATGTGTGATCGCTAGTTAATTCATACATATAATATGATATGATGAATGTGTCAATCCTCGGGTAAATGAATGCTTGGGAGAGCACAAGAGTCACGACGGCACGGACGCTTGGTAATGCGTGAGTGTACTGTCGGGGTCCTTGCCGTCTGCCGTCACAACGATGGGTGGTGCGGTGGCGGGGTGCTCTTCCTTTAGATGGAATCGCAGTTCTTCCATAGTCGCCTGCTTTGCGTCCAATGCGGTAGCTGTGAAGTTGCACTCGCCGCGATGGTGGGAGAAGAACTCGAAGCACGGGTACTCCGCGTTGTCTAAAAGTAGAATGAATGGCCGTTCGAAAGCGATGGCGAATGCCCTAAGGGTGGAATAGAGCATCCACGAGCTTACGGGTAGGATGGTGCCGGGAGAGGGCGGTTCCTCATCGAGAGTGGGCCGTAGAGCATATTTTGAATCTCGTCGTCTAGGTCGGTAGTGCCTTCGAGGAACAAGAACTCCTTGGAGTAAAGCTGCCTGACGTCGCTGCTGTGGAGGAGCTGCGTGGCCGCGATAGTCCGGAGCTGGTTCAACAAGTCCCACGTGTGTCGGTTGTGGGAAATGGACAAGCCGAACGTTGGAGGTGGTATGATGCCCATGGCGACGGCCACCGCTGTGAAGCCGCAAGACCCGTCCGCCGGGACGTCTACAATTCGTAGGGCGTTGTCTTGGAGAAAGGCGTCGCGTCCCCGTAGCGTTGGAGACGGGGTCGGCGAGCATGCTATAGGCGGCGGCGTCGGAAGGCGTCGGACCACTCGGGTGGTAGATGTCGATGTTGGTTGGGCCCGGCGTTTGCGAGGTCGTGACGGCGGAGATGGCGGCCGATGGCGGCCGTGCGCGTCGTTGGCGATGTGAGGAGCCTCCGGCAGGGAAAGGCGATATTGTAGCCCATCGTCGTATGTTGGCGGATTGTCGTTGTGAAGGCTCCGTAGAAGCGCGTCGGCGAGCGCGACCGGGGCGGTGGCATGTGTGTCGGCTGCGAGGCGCTGGAGGGTGGCGGTGTACTCGGCACGGAACATGTGGTCCGTCGCGGTCACGTCAGCGTCGGGATGCCAAGCTCTGCGCAAGCGTTCTTTTGCTTTTCCCGCGCGGCTTTGTCAGCGCCGCGGGGCCAAAGGGGCAGCAAGAGGGTCAAGGCGTCGAAGGTGCGAAGGCGGCTCATAGCGACGACCACGCTCGAGAGGTTTTTGGCGCTGGCGTTCGGCGGGCGTAAGTCTAGCACGTACGTCTTGTCTCGCCAGAAAGTTGCGCCTTGCGCGAAGAAGTCCGTGAAGGCGATGTCCGGAATCATGCTGAAGCCGACGCGCTCGATTTGGATGCTCTTGACAATGGACCCGCTCTCAAGGCGAAAGGCGGTCGGGAAGCGCAGCGTGAAGTACACGGTTGTGGGTAGGACTGCAACATGGCCGTCCGGAAGGTCGTGACAAACGCGGTGCATAGGGATGCCGAAAGTGTGCGGACGCACCACCATGGCACGCGGCATGCCTCCGAAGGTAACAACCGGCGCGTCCGGCGATGGGTGTCGCGCGGCCGCGTCATCCAGCAAGAGAGCGACTGCGGTGGCGCTGTTGTTGTTGGAATAGAAGCAATCTATGTTTACGCTATGCCGGAATATGTACGGCATGCCGTTGTAGAAGTACATAACGCTCGGAACGTCTCCCGTCTTGTTGTGTGTCAGGCGGCCGAGGAGGGCGCGGAGGCAGCGATCGGTGACCGGCGTCCAAGCGTCGTCGCGGCCAATGCGCATCCTGTCTTTGGCGCTCCATCGGATGAGTTGCTGTTGATCTTCTGCGGCGCGACGCGGAAGCAAGGCGTGGACAATAGCGTCGCCCACAGTATGACGTAGCACCATGAAATGCGCGTTGCGAAGGTTCGGGTGGTGGATGGAGGCGGGTTTTTTTGGTGCTTCAATCGCGCAAGCGTTGATGCCGTCAAAATCGGCGTCCGTGAGGCGCCCGCCCCGTAGGCGGTCGTTGAGAGCGGAGAGGTCGGGCTCCATACGGAACTGCGTTTGTAACATCACGGTGGTGTGCACCTGACCGAGAATGTGGCGGCCGCGCGCGTTGCTTACGAATTGTGTGTCCCATCCGGGGCCATCGCGCTTGGCGTTCGCTGCGGTACGATTGGCGGCGTCGGCCGCCGTGCCAGCACGGATGTCCCCGTTGCCTTGAAACAACGGTGCGCCGTGAACCGGACGATTTTGATGGTGGTCGCCCGTCAGAAGGACGCCAATCCCGCCAAACAGAGAGTGGGAGGTGTCCGGCGTGCGGCCGCAGTCTCGCATGGTTAAAAAGAGTTGTTGCTCAATGGCCGCGAAGTGCTTACCCGTCATGGTGAATAGCTCGTCCACGATGAGTAGACGGATGTCTTTCCATGTCTCCTGAAGATCCAACTTTCGCTCGCGTCCCCCGCATCGGCGTGTCGTTTCCCCACCTCAATTTGAAAAGGTCGCTCGATGTGCCGAATACCATGTTAGCGGTGGTCGCTCCGATGTCGCCCATGAGGTTGATGACCGCTCGGTGAGTGTAGGCGGTGACGGCGATCCATCGCGCGACCCCGTGCTGGTGCGCGAACCACACGATGGCGATGACCGCCGCGCTCTTCCCGGTCCCAGGCGGCCCGATCTGTTTCATCCGCAAGGGGGGCACCGCGGATATGCTGCCTTCGTTGCTCAATAGGTCCAACAGGTATTAGCATCCGAGATGGAGGGTCAGGTGTTGCTCCTTCGCGACGTGAAACAGTTCCGCCGTTTCTTTTATGTTGGGCATGTGCGGAAGCATGTCCCATGTTGGGCGGCTCGAAGAAGTGGGTGCCGAGGCGCCCGCGACCGGGGTGAATGGCCGCGGCTCGACGCTGACAAAGGTGGTGGAGGCGCGGCCCGAGGCATCGGCCCCATCCCCCCCGACGCCGGCTGTGTTGTCGGCTTCACCTTGTCGTTCGTTCGCGGCGCGGCGGCTGTAGCCCTTAACGTCATGTTTCCACCTCGCCTCGTGGTCCTTGAAGTGCTCGGGCGTGGCGCGGACGGTTGCGATGTTTCGGGTCGTCTCCTTCGAGGGTGACGGCTTATCATGGCGCAGCATCACTCGAACTTCTTCTGCGTACTCAGCAGCCATACTGAGTTTCCCGGTGCGGCTGGGCACGGCCTCGGGCAAGTCCACGAAAACTTGTAGGGTGGGATCGACTTGGTGTGCGTGTTCTTGGTGCATTTTTGGCGTCCCGGCGTCTGTCTCAGCTTGCCGCATCTCGTCGCGCTGCACGAGCACATCCGTCCGGGCCGACTTTTGGCGCGGACGATGTCATTGTTGTTTTCGAGGAGGCGGTCGCACACCCGGCGGCGCTTGTCTGTCATTGCGGCGCGCTCTCTTTCCCACGCGACCATCCATTTGTACCTCGTACAACGGGGTCGTCATCTGCAACGTCTCCGTCGTGAACAATGGAAAAAGTTTGATAATACTCTCCCTCGCCAAATATATGAATTAGAAATATATATATACATAAATTGACGTTTATATATATATTTCTAAAATGGTATATATTATAAATCAATAATATACTATGTGTTAACTTATACTATATTCTTCACAATTATACTACATGTTAACTTATATATTCAAACATAACCTTTCATCATATTTATTACTCTTGGTCGGCTTCGGAAACGCGACGAAGTGGCCATGCAAGGCCTTGTGGCGGAAAGGAGCGCAATTTCGGTAGCTATTGTCTTGTATGGTGATCAGGTAAGAGGAGGTGACCACAAACCCAACAAGCGCCCGTTCGACGAGCGTAAGTCCAACTTGTTGCAACCCATGGGGGCAACATCCTACGTCCAAGGATCGGATACTTTCGGTAGGGAGGTTTTTTTTCCGGAGCGCCATGTCGCACTTCCGACACACAAGAATGTCTTCCAAATTCGAACCATGATATATTTCCGCCACCACTAGACGATGGTCGTCCGACATCCGGCGGGGCGGTCTACTAGTCGCCGCTTTCACATCACCGTAACGTCCAGGCATAGGCTGTCGATAGCGAGGGAAGCTAATGCTTCCTAGTGTAAGACTATCTGTCCCAGGACCTAATAATTGCAAAAACGGTTGGAGGCCAATTTCATTGTTCCTGTAAGTAAGTATTTCTGTATGATTTCTATATAAGTTCTATAAGTTTTATAAGTCACGAATAATACTATTAGGATTCATTGTTTGTTTCCAAACAAAGTATCAACCAGTAAAGAAGAAAGGAAACACAAGCACAGAAGCAGGAGAGGGAGAGAGATATTTGTACATAATTAAGTTATGTAAGTAAGTATATCTGTTTGATACTGTATACTACTACTGTATTCGAAATATCAATCGGCTATTATTTTATTATATCAAAGCCAACAAGTTTCTTATTCCTGAAAATGCGGAAAAATGTTCCGAATAACGGACAGTCAATAGCCGAAGATGTAACGAGCGATGCACGACATTTTCTGCCGGTACATTTGGTACGTTTTGGTACGTTTGGTACGTTTTGGTACGTTTTGGTACGTTTTGGTACGTGGTTGTACGTTTGGTACGTCTTGGTACGTTTTGGTACGTCGGCATGCCGCGTCGGAATTTTTGATATCAAGCTATCCCTAGAGGGAATACTATCTTATAGTACTTTTAAAATGTGCAGATCGTTCGTCCGATATGTGCAACCGCTTCGAAGCGGCTGCACATTTTTCGATATCTGCGGGCGCCCGAGGCGTCCGCACAATCAAATCCGCGGATCTGTCAGATCTGCGGGTACACCAGTGTTAAGATGTGAAAAAACACCATTGTTAAGATGTGTGGATGATCCGTGGATGTCGAGATAGAATAATTCGTACACAGTACCCGGTACAAAATTCTGCAGCTGCGGATTTATATGAAACGCAGCCTTAGGTTGAACGTACTTGTTTTTGTAAGAAATCTTGCTCCAATGCGTCCCTGTAGGGGAACTCCGCTCTCGGATCTCCACACCCTGAGCGCGCGAACGCGCGCCCTGCAATAGTGGGAGGTGCTCGAGTCTGTCGGTCGGCAGGTCGCACCGCGCGATACCACCGGCACGAGCACCTGCCGGTCTTCCGCTGCTGGGGCAGCGACGAATCATAATTGTCGACGTTAGAGTTTCCTCAATGGACAGTTCCTGTGCATGTAAACATCGAAATGTCCACCGTTCCACCGTCGATATTATTGAACCACTGCCTCCTATGCTACTGGGTGCTAGCTGCTGGGCTTTCAGTATCAGTAGCACTGGGCTTGCCCTTACCAGCCGTTATCAGGTAATTCAAGTTCCGAAAAAACTGGGCAGCGGCGCAGCGAAATCAAAGTTCCGAAAAAGTTGGAGTGCCCCTTACACAGAGCTTGGCTGTGGGGCTGGACAGGGAAATGGTGCTGGTCAGTGCTGCGAGAGGGAAAACTTGGAAAAGCATCCAACTGGGCCATTGGCAGGCCATCCCGATATGGATTAGCGTAAGCTGGCCGAGTCTGTGCTGGATCGTGGACCGTGCTTCAAATTGTCTTGGCGAGAGGCAGATCAATAGCCTCTCCTGACTGTGTGTCCCGCTGCCTTCATCCCATATTCACAACCAATCCATTTTTTCACAGGAACTCCATGTCCCACAGCGCTGGTTCTCTCACTTTTACCTAGTCGGACTGGCGTGGAACACGCTCCTCGCCGCCTTCTATTACCTTACACCGAAGGAAACCAGTTTCGGCGCGAACACCCACATTCTGCTGCTTTTGTTCGAGCTGCATCTTCTTCGACGGGCCATCGAGTCAACTCGCCTCTCATCATTCAGCACGCAGGCGCGGATGCATCTTTTGGGCTATGCTGCAGGGCTCAGGTGGGATAAACTGCAGTCACTCCCGTTGTGCTCCTGACAGTTGATACAAAAACGGAAAACTTTTGGCTCGACTCGATTTTTAACTGCTGAATGCTGCCTGTTTTCCACGGTAGCTACTACGTTGCGACCCCCTTAACGCTGGGTCTGCTTCCAATAGAGACAGCGGGCGAATCAGACAGGTAGCCCTCCCAACGGCCCTCCCGTCTGCATACTCAACACCTGCTCCCGAGACCGGACCTCCATTTTGACAAACACGTATTATGCCATAGGTCTGAAGCTCCAGGGGGTGTGTCTGCAAGGCACGTCATGGTAAGCATATCCTGTGAACGCTCCCCCAACACACGTTGCTCTGTCAGCATCGTGCATCCACAACCCTTCACGCCGCCCATTGGATTTAATTTGCGCAGGGCGTCCTCCTCTACACTTTTGCGTCTTACAAGCAGAGCGAGGCCCACCGCGTCCTTGCCAACATGCGGCTTCGATCAACTGACCCGGCGCTGCTAGGCAGCGAACAGCACCTCTTGCTGGAGTACGGGATCCCGCAAGGTTATCCTACAAAATTATGCACGGTGTTGCCTCTTCGCTGCTCATTGATCGAAATCGGATGCGCTGCTTGGCTCGATGCATCGGCCTCACTCCGTCATGGGAACGCTCTCACCTGCAGGCGGCTGGTTCAACCTCGTGTCCTGCCCCCACTACCTCGCGGAGATCCTGTTGTATTTTGGCCTGCTCCTCGTCCACGGAGGAAGAGGCCCCCATGTGTGGCTGCTGCTAGCGTGGGTTATAAGTAATCTGAGCATCGCGGCAAAAGCCAACCACGCGTGGTATCACTCCCACTTTGGACGCGCTTACCCAGCCACCCGGTGGGCGATGCTACCCGGCATACTGTAACCACTATATATATTGCTTCCCCCCACCATAACCGTAACCGTCTATAGCTCTCCAGACTCCGAATGTAGCTGCTCGATTGACATGTATTCCCTACGTAGGGGACCCTAACACCATGCACCCATGCTCTCCTTAGTCTTATCTGTCCTCCCGCCAACCCCGCCAACTTAAATACGCCAAGATCAGCACCAGTATAAGTTATGAACGGATTATGCAACTCCCTGTCTCCGAGCTCCGCTGCAGTAGTATGGGTATGTACCAAGAGTTCACACTTCGACTCGTCTGAGTGCAGACCATGGTATGGAGTAAGACATGTGGGCAGGGTCGAGGGGACGCCCGGTCTGCGCGGCCTCGATCGGAGGCAGAACATCCAAACTGGGCCAGAGACCGGTGATCAGTGCATTTGAGTATCCGGGGGGAAGGTCGCGCTCGCCTGCGGGATGACATTGAGGTAACATCAAGACTTGCTTGGCTCGCACCGGATAAACAGACGCGCTGGTCAAGCCGTGCAGCAGTGTGAAGGTCGATTTTAGGGAGCGGTGAGAGAAAACAACTAGATTGTGCATATAAAGCAACAAACAATACCACCAACAGCATGACGCGTTTTGTCTCAGACACACTGAAACAGAGACGAAAAATCGCAAACATCTCAACATACACGAGCAGGAGGTGCGACGGAGGGATACTGACATGCATATTTTGACAAACAGTTGTGTGGACTGTGCGATTAAAACGGAAAGAGCAGTGCTGGAGAAGAGGAGGAGGGGGCTGAAGAAGAAAGAGGAGGGCTGCATCAGAACACTCACGCATTTTCTTTGCAGCAGCCTCGTGGTTGTATGTCAGTGGATGATGAGTCACCCGAAGCGCCTCCTCCTCTGGTTGCAGCACACTAAACCACGTGCGAGGCGTGCCGTCATTCGCTGGCATACCTACTACGCCAGCATTATGCCATAGAAGACCGCTCCCAAGAAGCTGTGGTAGCAGCAGCAGCAGCAGTGGGTCAGCAGCTTTTTAAATCCCTCAATGATTTAAAAAGTTCGGCACAGGAACTAGTATACCTATATGTCGAGTTATCAATTATAGCTGTTCATTTTCTAGCAAGCTCATGCAGTCTCGCCTGTGAGAAAGGCAGTCCACAGTGGCCTCCGACAACCACATCCACCGCCGCACCGCATAACATGCCTTCCCTCTCCTTTTTCTCCTGCGAGATCCATACAAACCGCGACGTTGACTTTCCTCGTTACGGGCAGTACCCGGCGCCCCTGCTAGTCGCCCCCCTCCCGTGACATGCCGCACCTCTGCAGTGGAGTAAAACACAAACTCCGAGATGCTGCTCGCGCTGCCGTGAAGGGCGGTGCACTGCGCATGAGCGAGCCGGAAGTGCACTTGTTGGGGTAGTGCCCGCATCCACGTGCGATCCTCCTCTCCGATAATAGAGTTGGCATACGCTGTGCAGATTCACGTCAACAATCGGATGGCGTGTGTCTTGTGGCGCGTGTGTGTGTGTGTGGTAGTACGAGCGTGTGCTTGTCTAAGCATGTGTGTGTGCGTGTGTGTGTGTGTGTGTGTGCGTGTTTGGTGAGAGTGAGCGGGTTTGCGTAGGGTCGGGTCAGGTGAGAGCGTATGTGTGTTTATGCGTGTGCAAGTACTCGTGAGTGTGCTTTTGCTATTGCCAGCTCTCCCAGCATGACACGTGCGGAGAGCGACCGGACCTAACAACAGACAGCCAGGGTCCCGGGCGTACCGAACCACTCCACACTGAGAGCCCGGCACTTTGAGTCTGGGTCGAACCCACAGCCGCAGTCGAGGGCGGAGGTCCCCAGGGACTCCTCGCAGTTGCCCTGCAATAAAAAACACGTAGAGATATGTCGGTGCCAGCTTCCATAATACCAGCTGAACGGGGTGCGAAAGGTGCTCACCTGAACGAAGTGAATACCCGCCGACCGTATCGCGCCTATCGTCTCCGCCGGGTCGGCACAGTAGGCGACGGCGTCGCCTGTGCAGAGAACGCGCGAGGATGGGATCCCACGCCTTGACGCCTCCTCCAGCACAGCCTCGGTTGCTTCCAGGTTACTGTATGGACCTGCGTTGGTGCGGGCCGGGCGATGCGTGTTACAGTCATGTCACCCGCCGTTACGCAGGAAGCCATCAAGCTCGACACTGACGAGCAGTGCTTCACAGGGTGCGGGTCGGTAGCCGTTGAGCTCCCCCCCACCTCCGAAGACAAGCATACTCCCAGCCACAGTTCCGATATCGCGCGACGTCGTCGAGTTCAGCAGCTCCCGCGAGTTCCCGTCGTCTCGAATCTGCACTCTGGCTTTCCAGTCGCCGTTGCTTCTGTTGGTGGTCGATAAAGCCCGTATTACCTTCGGATGCCTGATGGTGGTCAGTAAGGTGGGCACAATATTGGGGAGTCGCTTATTCAAGGTCGACGAAGTATGTAGGCAGCCACGGCCACGCCGTGCTTCCAGCAAGCGGCACATATGACCACGCGTTGTGCTATTCCAGCAAGTATTGCTGAAATAGTTTCTGCTCAAATAAAGCAGCCCGTAGCCTTGTCCTTGTAGCTATCAGCGGAGCAGGCTTGCAAAGCGCTGATGCGATGAGCCACTCCAAAGCGCGCGCTGGCGCGCGCGCGTGCTGCGGAGAGCTGAGTTCCTATCTTTGGACGCGTCGAAGTAAGGTTTTCTAATAATAGTAATAAGTTAAGAAATGCAGTGGGGGGAGAAGTTGATACAAGGGGAGAGGGAGAGAGGGGGAAGGAGTAGGAAAGAAAATGAG
>JAPMLY010003708.1:0-15636 GCA_026401115.1 Tetraselmis chui | reverse complement strand
CAATCAACCACCGACACAGGTACATGACACCCCGCCTTCACCTCCTTACTCAAAACCCACCTCCACCCCCTCCACGACCCCATCCCCACCTTCCCACGAAGCGGAGGCTGCCTTGACCACTGGCTCACCACGCCTCCTTCACCTATCACCCTCCCACCATCCTCTTGCTCGATATTCCCCTCCCCCTCCCACTTTACTGACCACTCCGCAATCCACCTCGTCATCCCCGCCCCTTCCTCCCTCATGGCTCATCCCCCCCCACCCCATACCCACCCCCACACACATCACACAACGCGCAAACTCAACTTTCGACTTCCCCTCACACCCAACCACATTAAAACATACCAAACCAGCACCCCCGACCTCATCAACCAAACGGCCGCCCTACACGCAGAAATACTCAACACCCCACACACCTCGGCCTCCCCCGACACCCTCGACACCCTAGCCTCACAATTCACCACACTCCTCTCCCAACACATGAACCACGCAGCCACAGTTTGGCCCCTCCTCCCCGACAAGAAACCCCGACCACCCCAAGCGTCCCTTGACCCTACTTGGTTACCAAATAAAACGCGCACTCACATCCTCAAACTCCGTAAATGCAGTAAAAACTACGGCCCCCTCCCCGTCGCCCAAGCCCTCTTAAACACAACTGAATATCTCTCCCCTGACGCCATCAAACAACAGTGCCAAGCACGCATACGCCAGCTCCTTCACGCCACCACCACGGATAAGATAAAGAAAATAAAAACTCGAGTCAACGCGGCCTACGACTCCTGCCCCAAACTCTCCCACCGCCGATTGAAAATTAAAAGCGGCCTCCTACCCCCCGCCGGCTCCGCCTCCACCCTCCACCGCATTACCAAATCCGATAAAACCACCGCATCCTCACCCTCCGCCGTCATTGATGCGGTACACTCTCACTTCGCCACCGAACTCGGCTGCGCCACCCCACGCGAACTACCCACCCCCCCATGGGAACTCCCCGACAACCCCGACAACTTTACCATCGAACCCCGCGGTGACCCCTCTCTCACCCTTGCCGACATGATTACCCGCGACACTTTCGATAAAACACTCAACTCCCTAGGCACCGGCAAAGCCCCCGGCCCCGACGGTATCCCCAATGAAATAATCAAATTCCTACCACCGGCGACCCGCTCCGCCCTCTTCTCCCTCCTCTCCCTCCTAGCACACAAATCCTACACCCCTCCAGATTGGTGCCACAGCACAACATGCCTCCTACATAAAAAAGGCGACCCCTCCCTCCTTGATAACTACCGCCCTATCGCCCTCATGAACAACCTCCTTAAACTTTGGACAGCACTAATCAAAGAAGCAGGCTCGAAGTACGCCGAAACCCACGGCATTCTCAGTGACCAACAGGACGGATTCCGACAACACCGCAGTATCCACGACGCCCTCTCCTCCCTCATTATGACAATGGAAGACGCGAAACTCCACAACAAAGACATCTACGTCATGTACGCAGATTTCAAAGGCGCCTTCAACGCCGCGGACCACCGTATCATGTTCAAACACATGCGTCAACTCGGTATGCCCCCCACCTTTGTCGACACATGCGAACACCTCTACGGGGTCTCAACCACAGACTATATTACACCACATGGCCCCACCCCTTCTATAGACATTAATCGCGGAACCCTCCAGGGCGACACCCTCTCCCCCTTTCTATTCACCCTCTTCCTTGAACCCTTCCTCCGCTGGCTCACGGTGGGAAGCCGGGGGTACCGCCCAGGCCCCCCCGCTACTAACGTCGACCCCACAGAACCCACAGCCACATACCCAGGACACGGATTCGCCGACGACCTCAGCCTCGCCACGGGCTCGACCCCCAACATGACCATCCAGCTCAGAAAACTCTCCCTCTTCAGCGCCTACACGGGCATGACCGTCAACATCCGCAAATGCTGCATCACCGGCGCGCTCTGGCGCACAGGCAACGCCCTCACCCTCGCCAACACTACCCTCCTCGCATCCCGCCTGCAAACTCAGTTCATCTCCCTAAACTCCACCCCGGCCCCCATCCCCTCCATTGGCCCCAGGGACACATACCGTGTCCTAGGGGTAGAACTGAACACCTCCCTCAACTTCACCAAACACTGGCAAGAACTCAAACGTACCACTGCATCCCTCATCACCACCCTTTCCACCTCCCCACTAACACAATCCCGCAGAATCAGGGTCATCCGGGGACTCCTCATCGGAAAGCATTTCACCCTCCAGCTCGGCCTCTTCACCGACTCCCAACTCGACACTCTCGAAGGACAAATCTGCCGCGCACTCCGCTCCGCCGTCTCCTCGGTACGTAACCTTCCCCGCACCGCCCTCCACCGCCCTACCTCAGACCTAGGATACGGCCTCCCCTCCCTCAAAGCCCACGCCGCACAACTCACAGTTTGCCACCTACATAAAATCATGAACAACTCAGGCTACAGAGGCCACATGGCCCGCGCACACATACGCACCCTATCCACCACGTACTCCCACTGGCCCTCGGAATCCATCATGTCAACCTGTTACACCCCACCTACACTCAAGTGCTTAGTCAGAGCTCAACGCGATGCGGGCACCCTATTCCACAACATCCCTCCACTCTCCCTCACCAACCCTATCGCCTCCACAATCCGCGCCCACTTCACCACTCAAGACAACGCCCTCCTCACCTCACTACGGGACAAAGCTACACACATCACCGACCCTCACACATATAAACAAGCCTACTGCGATTTCTCTCCCCGCAAAACACACGCCTCCCTCCTACCCCGCCTCACCCCCCTCTGGAAAATAACATCACCTCGTGGCCACAAGTCCTCCTCAGAGCCACCTCATCCTCCTTCATCCTCAAATCATGCAAATCCATCACCAAACTCACGGGGTCCACCACCCCACTCTCAGTTCCCATCCGCCTCCTCGCCGCAATCCTCACTGAACCCCTCGATACTATCCACAACCGCCTCCCCATCACAAGCTTCACTACCAACCAAGCATCCCCCCCCACCACTATACACCCCTCATGGATTCCCCTCCTCTCCCCTCACCTCCCCCGCTCACCCCCCACCCTCTCATCCGGCATCTACACCTCCCGCACCACTCACCCCACCCCCACCGCACCCACCACACACTTAGACACAGAATACCTCACCCCCTCAGACCACCACTACCCCCCCTGCGACGTAACACGCATCATTTCCAAACACAAGGACACATAATACGGCCAAACCCAGTACATGGTTGAATGGGCCCCGGAACACCTCACGGAATGGGACATCCAACTCCAACTCGACGACGGCTTCCGCCTCATCTCCTCCACACCCACATCGGTATGCCTCCCCTCCCCCTCCCCCACCGCCTGCTCTATCTGTCATGACCCACTGCACACAGAACCCTCCTCCACCTGCTGCACATGCCCGCACTTCGCCATACACTCCCACTGCCGCCCAGCTCAGGGACCCGCCACATGGCAGTGCGACTAGTGTGCTCGCGGCCAACAACACGACCTCACCCACCTCCACGAAGTGCAGTGGGCCCCATGCCTACAACTCCACGACACCATCAGTGAGACCCCCTCCGGCCCCACCGCCCTCACAGCATTTAACTCCGGCTATGTCACCTCCACCACACCCATTTTGCCAGAACCCGGACCCCCTCCGTGGTCACTTCCCCTAATTACATTCAACCATGACCCCATCAACCCCGACCTCGATATGCTCCCTACCGGTAAATTCGCTATCCACGCACACCCTTCACTCCACGACACCACCATACTCTGCACTCCCGACGGCCGCGCGGTCACCACCCTCAACGGCCCCCGAGTCCGCCACCTCTACCAACTCTTTCGCCCCGACCTCTCGCAGCACACGTTCGAAGAGGAGGTCTACCACCTCCTCACCCGCCTCGGCTCCCGCTCAGAAATCCACTCACCCACACCCGCCACCACCACCCGTAATAGATGGGCCACCAGAGAAGACCTCCTCACAGCTCTCCGTCACACATTCCGCATCCAGACAGAACTCTACTCCGATCCCCTCAATAAATCCCTCCACTCCCACACCTACCACTCCCTATACCCCGAAGATATAGTCTTCTCATCTAGCGGCAGCAATGCCCCGCACACCTGGCAAGGCACCAACATAGCCAACCCCGAATACGACCACGAATGCATGAGACGAGCCATGGAACACGCAATCACCAGCGCTCACCTCGCAGCCCCTCACACACCCAGCGCAACCATCCTCATCCTCCCCCGATGGGAACACACACCCTACCGCCACACCAAATACATCAACTCCCCATACACCCACCACCTTTACACCCTCCCCAATGACGCAAACACCTTCCTACCCCCCGACCAACACACTGGCAACCCCACCCCTACCCCATTCGGCACACGATGGATGGTCGACATATACCTAGTCGCCAACCCCCTCGCACTCTCCACCCTCCCATCACCCACAGCCATGACCGCACTTCACAACACACTCGAATCTATCTACGACACCCACCTCCCCAACCCCATCGTCGCCCCCCCTCCTCCACACGTCTTTGGCGCCTACTCACCCCACTCAGCGGGTATATACCACCGACCCCCAAACCCAACTCACCACCTCACATACCCCCTCCCAGACCGCGTGCATCTAACGTACCCCCCCACCAGAGGCACCCCTGCTTGGAACTGGCAGGATTTCGTATACACAGACGGCTCGAAATAAGGAAGCTCGTTCCCCCTCGGAGCAGCAGCTACCCACCCCGCCTCGGACACCAAACTCAAAATCCTGGTGACCTCTACCCCTCCCTCACATACGATAAATCGCGCTGAATTAGCTGGCATAGACATAGGCCTCCAACTTGGCCGCACCCACCTCCTCACAGACAGTGCGTGCTCCCTCCGCCTCATACAAGGTTACTTAAACTGCCCTTCCGCTTACCGCCACAACATTCACCGCGACACCCTCTTATCCATCACACGCACCCTTAAAACCCGCTGCGACGCAGGCATCCGTACACACCTCGGCAAAATCAAAGCCCACAACAATTCCCAAGGCAACGACCTCGCAGACTCCCTTGCCAACCTCGTCGCAGATGGTCACCCTCCCGACACTACATACACGACAGGTTCAGAGGTCACTATAGGCCACTGGACCTGGCCATACACCCTCATTCCACAAACCCTAGGGGACCCCATACCCTACAGATACACCAACCTCAAAGCCGATGCACACACCCACAGCACCAAACACACACACACACCTCTCGCAATCAACCAAACACGGAGCCCTCCTCGCCCGCGCCGCGACGGACGGCGCCGATTTCTCTTACCACAAAAAACACTCATCCCTCACAAATATCCAGTTCACACACAAGCAAGAATTCATGTGGGGCGTCCACAAAACCCACCTACTTACTCACAACCCCACCCTGCGCTGCCCCCTATGCGGCCAATTCACTAGCAACGGCCACATGGCCGGTAACTGCCCCTCCATGTCTGATCTAAGACAGGACCGACACAACAGCGCTTTGCAGCTCCTACTCTCCCTACTGGAACGCCACAACGGAGGACGCTGGGAAACCATCACCGCAGACTTCGGTAACAAACCCATCAAATCGTTTGCTTCCCCCACCCATGTCCACACTCCACTTGACTGCCACCCACTCCACCCCAACCACATGCCCACCCGTCTTGTTGCTGCTGACGAAGGTCTCTCGCCTGACTCCCTAACCTCATGCCCCGCCGTCCTCCCCCCTGAGATTCTACCCCCCTGCTTCGTCCCCCTGCACACAAACCTGACTTCATCCGCATCCTCGAACCCCGATTCGTTGGTCACTCCAACGGTCGCCGACGTTACGCATCCATAAAAAAGATTCAAATAGGGGAATGGAAGTACTGCACAGACAACAACCTCTCCCACACAGCCGACCTCATACGATCCAAATACACCCCCCTTGCAAACGCCATCAGAAGCCACTGGCCAGGCACAGTGGTTGACATCCTCCCCATCGTCGTGAGCCGCACAGGTACACCGCACTCCTCCACCATCACGAGTCTCACCTCCCTTCTCACCGCCCGCACCGACCCTCCTGATAAACTCGTCTCCAAAGCACATCTCGACACGTCTCGCATTCTTGCACAACTCCACACGCATACTGTCCAATGGCTGTATCACCTCCTACTCATATACCGCATCAAGTCCCGAATGACCTCCCGCCGCGCCTCCGCACATTGCCCCCTCGCACGACCCTGACTGCACGCCTCCCTCGCCTCTACTTGCACACCTCCCCGGGGGGGAGTAAAACCCCCGACCCACATTGGAGAGGTTGGATTAGGTGGTTTACGGTCTAGCCCTGACTTGTAAGTTCCCTGTATGGCATAGTTGGGAGGGCCCAGAGACAGCAGCCGACGCATCCGGCTTTTGGTGAAAAACCGGCGGATACGGTACATGTTGTAAACAATTTCAATTTCAATTTCAATAGTTTAGATTCCGAAAAAACCCTCCGTACATGGCTTTCCGGCGGCGGCTGATCATGAGGATCGCCACCGCTTCACATAGCCGCTCCTCCGCCTGCGACCGACCACCGGCTTGTGCCATGTCGTGCCTCACCATCCGGGGAGTTTCGACTGGCTCAGGGCTGGTCGATGGCTAGCGAGCTCCTTTTCCTGGCGTTGCTTCCGAGCTGTTCACCTCTAGCTCCAACACCCGCGTCACACCGCTGATCCGGCCGTACTCTCCTCGGCATCAAATGCTCATGGATTACATGCCCCACTCCCTCGAAGTAGGAATGTACCCAGTAGTGTGAGACCACGAAAAAACATATCGGACGGGCCGAGCGGGAGATCTTGGTGCCGGTATTGCACAGAAATTGCTTATTTCAAAAGCCCTTTGTACAAGGCTTTCCCGAGAGCTGCTAATACTGCGGATCGAGCTGTCGGCCGTTTTAGCCCCCTACCGTGCTATGTCTGGCACGGCTACGGGGTTTCCAGCGCCCACCACGAAGAGGTGAGGGGATGCCGATGGGCCTGCGAGCGCACCCCCCTCCGGGGCCGCCGCCGCTGCGCCGCCGGCGGGTGCAGATGGCGAGGTAGAGGAAATGCGCTTTATCTTCGATCGCTGCGAGATGACGTGCGGGTAGCCAACGAGCGTCCGTTGCTTCGCGGCCGATTATGGAAGTGGCTTGCTTGGCGAGGGCGCAGAACTCGGCGTTAGGCGCTTGGAATTCGCCCTTGTGAAGGTCGATTGTGGGGCCCAAGTGGTCGTCCACGTGGGTGGGAGTCCAAACGCCTTTCTTTGGGTATAGTAGCAGGCCGAGGCGTGTGAGCATGGCATTGACGCGGGCTCGTAGAAGTAGTGATGCCTTGTAGGAGTCGGCGAGGAAGAGAAATTTGTTCATGTAGGGGAGCATGCGTGTTCCGCGCTAGCCGGTGTTGCGAGGCAAACGACGAGAGGGTCGTAGTAGGCAGAGCGGCGCTCTAGCCGATGGGGCGTCTAGGCCGGCTAGTGAAGACATGTGTAAGGTTGCATAAGTAGTAGGCCGAACCCAATCAGCCCAGTGGAAGGCACGCGAGACGCCACAATTTGCAGCGGTAGATGCGGTCCTCCTCCCTGATGATGAGGGTGTAGTAGCCGTCCATGAGGTCGAGGGAGACGAAGTATTCGTCCGGACGAGAGAAATGGCGTAGGGGTTTGAGCGTCTCGCACGTCATGTTGGGGTCCGAGCACTAGTTGTTTAGTACGCGTAGTTCGACTATCAGTTGTCACTCGTTGACGCCGGGTTTCGGGATGAAGAATATGCGCGCGACACGAAGCGGGAGTTCTATGGGCGCTCCCATGCTCCGCACGCTTCGAAGCATGAGAGCCAGGTAGCTAGAATGTGAATTGTGTGTATGTGGGGGGGGGGGGGGGGTAGCATCTTGCTTGGAGATGCCGTTGTTGAATGGGCGAAGTCGTAGACTGTGCTTGGACTTGACCCGCACTCCATGGCGGATCGAATTCACGACTTGTCCGCTCGCGCCGATTAGCTCCCCCTCCCGCCATCTTCGCCGCACGCGGTGACGCATGAAGGCGGATCACATGGAGCAGGAATCGGCGTAGCGGGTCACACAATATTTTCATGATGGTAGGCCTTTGTGCCTCGGAGGGCTTGGCACTTGTGTTGGCGCGTGTTGGCGCTGCTGCGGCTGCCACCGCTTTTCGCTTGTATGCAACCGCCTTCTTGACTTTGGCGTCCAATCCAAGAGGTCGGTATGGCGTGATCTTGGCGAAGGCGGCTCCAAAATTAACTTTGTTGGCGGCATGACGGATGACCCCGAGCGCGCGGTCGACGAACGCCTGGCGCTGCGCGTCCATTGTGCCCGACACCGTGGCAGGGTGTGGGCGGCAGAAAATGTTTGTGGGCGAGGTCGGCGCAGACTCGGTCCGTATCCGTGCTCGCTTGTCCGCCCTTAATGAGGCGGAGGAAGCCCAATAGAGCAGTCGCGGCCTCGTCCGTTGCTGTGTGGGTGCGATTACCCGCTGATATAAGGTAACCGTTGACGCTAGCTTTGGCGATAGATGTGATCCTGTCGACAACACTTCCATGCCCTCGCTAATAGGCCGTGTTGGCGCAGCTATCGAAGAAGGCGCACCACCCGATGTGTAGGTACTCGTTATAGGCTTATTGCGTCTTTTTCTCGCAAAAAATGCTTGCCGTGTCTTCTCTTAGTGTCTAAGCGCGGGGCTCGTCGACGTCGAGCGGGGGGGGGGGGGGGCACGACAGACTAGCATAGATAACTTGTCCATAGTAGGCAAAATTGACGAGCTCGGGCTCGAAGGGCTCGAGGTCGTCGTTGAGGATGTCGATAGACGCCTCACGGGACTCCTTACCACCCGCCGTCCCGGGTGTCGCGTCGGGGGGGATGGGATGATGCTGACTCGTAGTCGCGGGTGTGTCCGGCAAACCTTGGAGTTGAGCTAGGAAGGCGGCGTTAGACTCCTAAATCTGCTCAGTGATCCGTTTTTCGAGAGATGTAAGTGCGGTACGAATATGTGTTGTTGTGCGCTGCTGGGCTTAATCCGCGGAAGTAGGCTGCCCAAGTTTCTTGTTGCGATGCTCCGGAGAAGAACGAGGGGACGTGGCTCATGACGCTCGAATGCGCATGAGGCGATGATGTAAAACTTACTCTATGCTCGACGACAAGAGTCGACAGCATTGTTCGCACGCGAGGCATAGAGATTGGATGAGCGCGAAAGCATTGAGTGCCATGCTCTTGGCAAGCTCTTGCTCATAAGGCTAGCACCAGCTAGGCGCCCTCCGGAGGGAAGTGCGCTCGCAGGCCCGTCTGCACTCACTCCCACCTCCTCGTGGTTGGCGTTGGTAACCCTATAGCCGTGCTGTGCATATCACGGTTGGGGGACTAGGTGCGGTAAAGTCCGTCGGCTGCGATCAACAACTGTCGGGAAGCCTCAGTACGGAGGGATTTCAAGAATATTATCCGTACACTTAATGCGTCAAGATCCCCCACTTGGCTAGTCCGATGTTTCTCTTCGAGGCAAAATACTCCTCACATGCACTCATGTCCACGGGCGGGATTTGAATGTGATGAGTTTTGTGGCGGCGAGGAGGGTACATATGGACATGAGATGGCGGCGGGCGTTGGAGCCGGCGGCGGCCCGCGGGGATGCAACGCAATGAAAGGGCGGTCAATAGCTGTCGACCATCCGTGTGAGTCTCGAGTCTCCCCTGGGGGCAAGGCGAGAAGCTACACATGCCGGTGAAGGGTCGTAGCCGGAAGAGCGACATGATCTGGCTGGGGTGGTCCACCTGATCAACCGCCGCCGGAAAAACCCGGTACGGTGGGTTTTCGAATAAACATTTCCGTACCCAACATCTCCTGCGGAGCGACGACTCGATCCGCGTGTTCAACCAACCCCTCCCCAATCGGTACCCATCCATCGATAGGCTGCCTTGGGCTATCGCTGAAATGTGCCTAGGGTTATCGCAGCAACACACTGCTCGCAGAAGGGGCCCCCTAGCAGCGTAAACCACCGGGGGAGAGAACAGACGGACACAACGCGATCAGACGGATGTTGGGAAACATACGGCGAAGGACCGGGGACACGAGAAAAATCTGGCACTGAGGCACGAGCCCCGGCCGGACACCGTATGAGGCTATGGCCTATTTTTCTTCCAACCTTCGAAGGAGGATGGAAGCCTATACTGGGAGGCGAGCTACGACATGAGGAGCAACGATTATCTCGGACGGGGGTGTGCGTGGATCGAGACGGGACTGACGACAACCCGAGCGAGGGGGGTTTTCGCCTGCCTTTCCCCCCCATCTCCGGCACGGCGGGAGTCGCATAGGAGCATAGATCATGTAGGCCCGAATCGACAAGCACAAGCTGACCAGCTTAATTAGTTGGCGCCCTCGAGCGGCTAGAACAAGCCGCGTATCGTGGAGACTAGCGACAACTTTTTCCCGTACTTGTCTGTTGTTATTGTTTACGGGAATTATCTCAACGTCGTTGTTAGTGCCTTTGGAGAGGTTCGGATTAGTGGTAAGTGGCGTATATCCTAAGTATCGAAGAGTCCTCCAATAGGTCTGACCACAAGGGGCGCCCGGAGATAGCAACCGTTAACTCGGTGATTGTTGTAAACAATTTCAATTCGAATTCCAATAGGGCTAATTAGAGTTGACCGTTTGGGAGGTCATCAAGTTGCGCACCACATCCAGTACAAGTTAGTTGTCCCATGGGCGCGACGCGCCGTTACTAACGGTAAATAAAACGCGGGGGATATTGGTTTGGTTTGAAAGGTTTGGTTCGTTTGACCACATGAAAGTTTGGTTTGCAAATCTATAGATTTCAATGAATCTAACCAGAAATCGGCAACACTACGGGTGAAATCGAGAATATTCGCTCCACATACCCAAACAATCATTCACTATAAGACTCATGCACTGCCAGCGATTTGTTCGAGTATTTAGCATCTTCTTTAATGGATAATGATGTTTCTTTCGAAATTTCAAACCAATCGTCAATTGCGTGGTCAAGATGACACAAAACTGATAATAATACGCTCCTCCACAAAAGACCGGACAACATTTTGCACCTTTGCAAGTAGAAAATGTAACCATGCGTCGATTTCATTGACAAATCTTCGAAACCCTAGGCAATGCTTTGGCGCCCAAGATGGAACGCGCCGACAACTACGAGGGGCGAATACGAGCACCGCCGGGCTTCTGCACTTGGGGTTATCGCGCCCGCACCCGTAGTGCGGCACGCTCTTTCAAACAATCGCCGTTCTCGTTAGACGAATAGAGTAAGGGGCGCACAACGCCGCAATATGAGTGCTTATGCCACTCCACAAAAAACACACAACACTCAATTCATTCACAAGCAAGAATTCATGTGGAGAGTAAACAACACCCGCCTCCTCACCCATACCCCCACCATGCGCTGCCCCATGTATGGCCAATTCACAAGCAACGGCCACATGGCCGGTAACTACCCCACCATGTCGGGCCTAAGACATGACCGCCACAATAGCGCGCTACAACTACTCCTCTCCCTCATGGAACGCCACAACGGAGGCCGATGGGAGACCATCGCCGCCAACTTTGGTAACAAACCCATCAAATTATTCGCGTCCCCAACACCCACCCATACCCCCACCCAACACCCACCCACACCCCCTTGACTGCCATCCCCCTCACCCCACCCACATGCCCACCTGCCTAGTTGTTGCTGACGAAGGCCTCTCGCCCGACTCCCGAGCTTCGTACCCTGCCATCCTCCCCACCGACATTCTCCCCCCCGCGCTGAGACCCCCGGCACACAATCCCGGCTTCATCCGACTCCTCGATCCTCGGTACGTCGGACACACAAACGGTCGCCGCCGCTACTCCTCGATTAAAAAGATTCAGATAGTGGAATGGAAGTACTGCACCGACCACAATCTCTCCCACACAGCTCAAATGATCGCGACAAATACACCCCCCTCGCAAACGCTATCCGCATGTATTGGCCAAGTACCGCAGTCGACGGAGGGAGGAGGTGTTGGGCATGCCGCTTTGGGGGAAACGCACGAAATCGCGTATGTAGACTTACCATCGACATGAGCACAACCCAACGGCAAGCCCCTTTCGGCCACAATGTGTAAACGATCATAACTTACATATGGTCCCAACTTTTTGTAACATGCACCGTTGGACGCATCGTGTCAATGCGCGTCGAACACATCTACTCCGGAGTTGAAAAACTCACAAGTCAGTATTCTGTGAATTCTTATTTACAAATTATTCCGGCAAAGCTGAGCCGCAGTGCCAAGCGACACCCATCGAATTCGGCTCACCTCATGAGGCGATTTTTGCGGTGTTTGTCGATATATGTTTACCATTTCTTCATTCCTACTGATTTCCGAGCCTACTTCCCGACGCGTGCCACGCTTCGGGCGGGTGTGGTTGGCACACGCAGATACCCAAGCATTCCAAACACCAGCGTCAACGTGATACCTCCCTAACAGCCAAGTTGGACGTGGCCCCTCTCCAAAGCCAGTCGCCCTCGCTTGTTTACAACGTGCAGTGTTTATGCAAACCGGCGTCGTGTGCGTTTTTGCTCGCTTGCTTTCCAAAAAACATCACCCGTGCCAACGGCGTGAACTTCCGTGCTCTATTATTCTTCACACACCGCAAATAAAACCTCGCGCATTGAACACGGCACCCACGCCTCCCAACCACCTCCAAAACTTCCCCTAAAATACGGTTATGTGAATCACGGAGTAATATACAGCTTGGTATGAGCGCTTGAGCAATGCCCAAGCGTAGCGCTCAGAACGACGTGTGTGGTTCAATAAATTTCTTGGGAATTTTTGGGCTTAATTCGAAAAACCCCACCGACAACACCCGCTTTAAGCTGAAGTCTAGCCACACCGGATGACGGCTAGCTGCTTGCTTCTCGGCTCTCCTACCATCGGGTGGTACTCCTGAGTCGTCGTGCTTGACGTGGTGAGAGGTGAGCGTGTTTTTGACTAGCCTATGTTAAACATAATGCATGTCCGGACTTCTGTGTATACTGTACATGACAATTATCATGAAATAAAAAACAGAATCAATTAGAATTTTACACAAACCGAAAATTAACATGGGCACGGTATATTTATACACTCTTCCCATAAAGTCCGTTACTAGCGGCACGCATTTAATTACCCGCCACGCACAGCCAAGATGGCCATGCAACTCGACTACGGGGTAGAACACTGATTTTAGATCAACAAACCACGGCGCGTTGTTCACTGACGTGAGCACCTTTATTATCGGCACGCCCCAATTTTGTGGGCACCCACGTTGGATTTGCGGCCCAATATTTTGCGGGCCGAAATTCGTGCATGTGCAGGTTATGCACGCCTCTATGCGTGGCTCGGTACACCTAGTGTCGCGACAAGCCGGGAAACTACTCGACACTGGGTTCTCAGCATGTGTGCACAATTGCACGAGTATCCGACGACTGTGATGCGCCCGGCCGTCTACATAGCGGCGACACCGAGAATGGCTTGTCGTGTGTACTAGGTTTTCTTGCCTCGTGGCCGGAAATACAACCAAGGAGCACAAGCTAGGGACCTATTGGGCTTGAGGGGCGGTTGACTTGGAGTGTAAGCACCCTTGCGCGCGGATCGTTGGCGCTTGAAACTTGCGCATCGCCGGGCATGAAAGATGGCGGGGAGCTTTCAAAGTACCCTAGCACGGGTCTTTATTTGGCCTTTGGCAAATGGCACGGCACCATGCCATCATGGGGCATGAAATGGGCAACGCCATGAATAGAAGAAATACAGAGCGCTGATTGTTGATCGTATTAGCGAAGCATGTGTGCGGGTACCACTTGTCTAGGGGTTGCTAGCCCCGTGCGAATGTGGCAGACTTTGAAACCCTAAAAACTTTAGTTGGTTGTACGAGGGCTTGGATGACATCGGACGGCGGATTTGACGCGAAAACCGGCATGTAGGCATAATTGATCAGTATTTGGGGTTTACTAGGGCAAGGGCTTCCAATTGAAATTTAGTTTGCTCGAGTCGGACACCGTACGGCAAAGTTCGGCATTTTTAAGCCTCCCAAGCTGTGGTTTTCCGGCCCCAATCCTACCCACGTCAAGCATCTTAACGGCATATGCTTTCACACCCAAGTGCTCCCATGTTTGCGGACAACATTTTGAGATCATAAAGCCTCATGTTTTTTCGCCCATTTCGGGAGTATTCACGAGCCAAAGTGTGGAAAATCCGAACTCCATGGCGCCCGAATCAGGGTGTACCCCGAAATCGGGGTTGGGCGACACACCCTAATGCGTCATATCGTAGCCGTGACGGGCCCCATTTGTACCCCGCTTCATCCCCCTTAACTTTACCGTCAACACAAGTTTCGGTCCGCCTTTTCAGCGACCTAAAGTAAAGATAAGCCCTAGAAACCCTAATTGAAATTGAAATTTTTTACAACAATACCAGTAAAAACCGGTTGCTGTCTCTGGCCCCCCCTTGTGCTACGCCTAATTGGACTTAGAAGCGTGAGGTAGACCGTGAACCACTAATCCCAACCTCTCCAATGGCAGTAACGATACCGTCTAAAACATGCCCGTATCCATGTATTTATGATTTTTTGATCTATACGTGTTTCTTGGATACATTATGAAATATAAAATGTCGCTAGTCTCCACGATACGCGGCCTGCTCCATCCGCTGCGGGGTCGCTGATCAGCAAGGCTGTTTAGCTTGAGCTGGTCGAGGCGAACCTGCCTGACCTCGGCTCATGTGCGACTCCGGTCGTGCCGGAGCTAGGGGGGAAAGGCAGGTGAAAAACCCCCCTCGCATAGGTCGTCGTCGGTCCCGCCTCGATCCGTGCTCAACCCCGCCCGGGGTATTAGCCGCTCCTCCCGACGCAGCTCGCCACCTAGCCGAGTCTTCTCTCCTCCTTCGGGGGTTGAGAAGAGAAAATAACTAGGCTGCATACGGTGTCCGACTGGCTCTCCTGCCCCCGAGCCAGATTTTCTCATGTCCCATGTCCTTTTCTCGTCTGTGTCCAACACCTATTTGATCGCGATGTGGCCGTCCGTACCCTCCCCCGGTGGTTTACGTTGTTAGGGGGCCGCCTTTACGAGCAGTGTGCCGCTACGATAACCCTAGGCACACTGCTTGAGGCAGCCTATCGATGACCGGGTACCGACTAGGGAAGGGGTTGGAAGAACACAAGGATCGAGTCGCCGGTCCTCAAAAGATGATGGGTACGGGAATTTTTCCAAAAACCCCCCGTACCGGGCTTTTCCGGCGGCGGACGATCCTAATGACCGCCGCCGCCAGACTGTGCCGCTCCTCCGGCTGCGACCCACCTCCGTCCTGCGTAGCATCATGCCTCACCCCCAGGGGAGACCTAAGGCTCTCGCAGGGTTGGCGATTGCTAGCGAGCGCCGTGCCCTAGCGCTGCTTCCCAGTTGTCCGCCGCCAACTCCAACACCCTCGTCCCTCCGCTGATCCGTCCGTACCCTTCTTCGCCAAAAAATATTTCGCAAACGCTGCTCCCGCCCCATCGTCGGGAGAGTATCTGCGAGTATTTAGTCGCGGAAAAGACATATCGGACTGGCCGAGCGGGAGATCCTTGTG
>JAPMLY010003707.1:0-12268 GCA_026401115.1 Tetraselmis chui | reverse complement strand
CCCAACCCTCCCAGCCCCCTCCCCTCACCAATCCTCCCGAACCACATAGCCCAACCGCTCCACCTCATCAACCTCAACACCCGCGGCTTCCACACCTCCACTATGGACGTCGAACACCTCACAACCACACACCACCCGGACATCCCCATCCTCACCGAGACTATCCACGCCACCCATAAATCCCGTTGGCGTATCGCCCTCCCCCAATACCTCCTCAAAAGCTCTCGACCATACTACTCACATGTGCCCCTACCCAATGCATGCGTTCTCTTCGCGGTCCGCCGAGCCTCGTTCCAATCCACCACTGTCCTAACCCCACCCTCCCACCTCATCCCCCACATCGTTGGATTAATCATAGTCCCACACTCAGGCACCCCCTACCTCCTCCTCGGCGCCTACATGCCCCAACTCCGCAACCCCCAACTGGCACGCTTATACGCTGAAGTTGCAGCGTGGGGCCTCCGCTTGGCCGACGACCACCCGAACTACCGCGTCCTCTAGGGAGGGGACTTCCAATCGACCACCACACAAGGTACTGGTAACCCCGCCCTCACCTCACTACTCAAATCCCACCTCCTTCCCCTACACCCCCCCATCCGTACCTTCCCCCGCAGCGGCGGTTGCCTCGACCACTGGCTCACCTCATCTCCCTCTCCTCTCGTCCTCTCACCGTCCGCTTGCTCGGTCTTCCCCTCCCCATCACTCTTCACCGACCACTCAGCCATCCACATCGTCATTCCTGCCCCCTCCTCTCTCATGGCTCACCCCCCCCCACCCAATGCCCACCCCCACGCACACCACACTACCCGCAAACTCAGCTTCAAACTTCGCTTCACATCCGACCACATAAAAACATACCAAAACAGCACACCCGCCCTAATCAACCAAACGGCCACCCTCCATGCAGCCATCCTCAATACACCCCCGTCTACGGCCTCCACCGACACCCTCGACACCCTCGCCTCGCAATTCACCACACTCATCTCCCACCACATGGACCACGCAGCCACCATATGGCCCCTCTTCCCCCCGAAGAAACCCCGTCCACCCCACACGTCCTTCACCCCCACTTGGCTAACTAATAAGACACGCAAACACATTAAAAAACTTCGCCGCTATAGTACCAATAGGGGCCCCCTCTCCCTAGCCCAGGCCCTCTTAAATACGACCGAGTATCTCACCCCTACCGCCATCAAACAACAATGCCAAGCACACATACGCCGCCTTCTACGAGCCAGTACCACAGCCATATTGAGAAAAATAAAAAACACGAGCCAATACGGCATACGACGCTTGCCCGAAATCCACCTACCGCCTTCTGAAAATTAGAAGCGGCCTTCCCCCCCCCAGCAGCGCGACCTCGACCCTCAACAGAATCACCAAACCCGATAAAACTAAAGCAACCTCTCCCTCCGACGTCCTAGAGGCGGTTCACTCACACTTCGACGCCGAGCTCAGCCGCGCCACCCCACCCGTACTACCAACCTCCCCATGGGAACTCCCGGATAACCCTGACAACTTTACCATCGAACCCCGCGGAGACCCCTCCCTCACCCTTGCCGACATGATAAAACTATTAACTGGCTCGGCACGGGCAAAGCCCCCGGTCCCGACGGCATCCCTAATGAGATCATCAAATTCCTACCCCCGGCGACCCGCTCCGCCCTCTTCTCTCTCCTCTCCCTCCTTGCCCACAAGTCCTACACCCCTCCTGAGTGGTGCCATAGCACCACATGCCTCCTCCATAAGAAAGGTGACCCAACCCTCCTCGACAACTATCGCCCCATAGCCCTCATGAACAACCTCCTCGAACTCTATACCGCACTAATCAAAGATGCAAGCTCAAAGTACGCAGAAAACTCACGGCATCCTTAGCGACCAGCAGGATGGATTCAGGAAACACCGCAACATACACGACGCTCTCTCCTCCATTATCATGATGATGGAGGACGCCAAGCTCTACCACAAGAATTTCTACGTCAGGTACGCCGACTTCAAGGGAGCCTTCAACGCAGCCGACCACCGCATCATGTTCAAACACATGCGCCAACTCGGTATGCCCCCCACCTTTGTCGACACCTGCGAACATTTATACGGCGTCTCTTCCACCGAATACATTACCCCGTGCGGCCCCACCCCCTCCATAGACATAAACCGTGGCACCCTGCATGGGGACACCCTCTCTCCCTTCCTATTTACCCTCTTCCTTGAACCCTTCTTCCACTGGCTCACAGTGGGCAGCCGGGGCTACCGCCCGGACCCCCCTACCACTAACGTTGACACCACAGAACCCACAGCTACCTACCCCGGCCACGGCTTCGCCGACGACCTCAGCCTCGCCACAGGCTCAACCCCCAACATGACCATCCAGCTCCGGAAACTCTCCCTCTTCAACGCCTACACAGGTATGACCGTCAACGTCCGAAAATGCTTCATTACCGGCGCCCTCTTGCGCTCATGCAACGCCCTCTCTCTTGCCAACATCACCCTACTTGCATCCCGCCTCCAAACACGATTCATCACCATTAGCTCGAACCGTGCCCCCATCCCTTCCATCGGCCCCTTGGACACATACCGCGTCCTCGGGGTAGAGCTCAACACCTCCCTCACCTTCACTTAACACTGGCACAAACTAAGGCGCACCACCGCATCCCTCATCATCGCCCTCTCCACCTCCCCACTAACACAATCCCGCAGACTACGCGTCATCCGAGGCCTATTAGTCGGCAAGCACTTCACCCTACAACTCGACCTCTTCAGCGACTCCCAACTAGACATCCTCGAAGGACAAATCTGCCGCGCCCTCCGCTCCGCCGTCTCCTCGGTGCGTAACCTCCCTCGCACCACCCTCCACCGCCCTACCTCAGACCTAGGCTATGGCCTTCCTTCCCTTAAGGCCCACGCCGCACAACTCATAGTCTACCATCTCCAGAAAATCATGAACACCCATGGCTATAGAGGCCACATGGCTCGAGCACACATTCACACCATCTCCACCACGTACAC
Source organism: Tetraselmis chui (assembly GCA_026401115.1). Taxonomy (NCBI): domain Eukaryota; kingdom Viridiplantae; phylum Chlorophyta; class Chlorodendrophyceae; order Chlorodendrales; family Chlorodendraceae; genus Tetraselmis; species Tetraselmis chui. The sequence continues at coordinate 9,262 of JAPMLY010003707.1, read as the reverse complement.
TCACTGGCCCACTGAATCCATCATGACACGCAATTCCCACCCACACTCCGATGCCTTTTACGAGCCCAACGCGACGGAGGCACCATGTTCCACAACATCCCACCACTCTCCCTCACCAACCCCATTGCCTCCACACTCCGCGACCACTTCACCCGCCAAGACATCACCCTCCTCGCATCACTCATAGACAGAGCCACCCACATAACCGACCCCCACACCTACAAACAAGCATACTGTAAATTCATTCCCCGCAAAACACACACAACCCTCCTCCCCCGCCTCACCCCCCTTTGGAAACAAAACATCACCACATGGCCACAGGTCCTCCTCCGCGCCACCTCAACCTCCCTCCTCCCCAAACCCTGCAAGTCCATCTCCACACACACAGGGTCCACCACCTCACTCTCAGTCCCCATCCGCCTTATCACCGCAGTCCTAACCGAGCCACTTGACACCATCCACAACCGCCTCCCCATTGCACACCTCAAATCCAAACACGCACCCCCCCACCATCATCCACCCCTCATGGCTCCCCCTCGTTTCCCCCCACCTTCCCCGCTCTCCCACCACCATGTCATCCAGCATCCATACCCCTCGCACCAGCAACCCCCTTGCCATGGCACCCCCCACACACATCGAGACTGAATACCTGTCACCTTCAGACCACCACTACCCTCCCTGCGACGTCACACGCATCATTTCAAAACACAAAGACACAAAATATGGCCAAACCCAATACATGGTGGAATGGGCCCCGGAACACCTCACGGAGTGGGACATCCAATTCCAACTCGACGACGGCTTCCGCCTCGTGTCTTCCACCCCCAAACCGGTGTGTCTCCCCACCCCTCCCCCATCACATGCTCCATCAACCATGAAACCCTCCACACAGACCCCACCTCCACATGCTGCACGTGCCCGCACTTTGCCGTCCATTCCCAATGCCATCCCGCTCATGGACCCGCCACTTGGCAATGCGAATGGTGCGCCCACGGCCAGCACCACGACCTCACCTGCCTCCACGAGGTCCAATGGGCCCCTTGCCTACAACTCCACGACACCTAAAGCTACAGACCCCTCCGGCCCCACCGCCCTCTCCACATTTAACCCAGGCTTTATCCCCTCCACAACACCCATCCTTCCCGAACATGGACCCCCCCCATGGACGCACCCCCTCATCACATTCAACCACGACCCTATCCACCCCGACCTCGACATGCTCCCCACCGGCACGTTCACCATACACGCCCACCCAACACTACATGACTCCACCATCCTTTGCACCCCCGACAGCCGCGCAGCCACTGCGCTCACCGGCCCCTGCGTCCGTCACCTATTTCAACTCTTTCGCCCCGACCTCACGCAACACTAGTTCGAAGAGGAGGTCTGCCACCTAATCACTCGCCTCGGCGCCCGTTCGAAATCCTCTCACCTACATTTGCCACCACCACACGCAACATATGGGGCACTAGAGAGGACCTCCTTACAGCACTCCGCAACATATTCCACTCCTAGACAGAACTGTATTCCGACCCCCTTAACAAATCACTCAACTCTCACACCTACCACTCACTTTACCCCGAGGACATAGTCTTCTCATCCAGCGGCAGCAACGCCCCACACGCATGGCACGGCACCAACATCGCCAACCCGGAATACGGCCACGAATGCATGCGCCGAGCCATGGAACACGCAATCACGCTTACGCCACAGCATCACACACACCCAGCGCCACCATCCTCATACTCCCTAGATGGGAACACACACCATACCGACATTCCAAATACATCGACTCCCCATACACCCACCACCTCTACACCCTTCCCAACGACGCAAACACCTTCCTACCACCGGACCAACATTCATGCATACCCACCCCCACCCCATTCGGAACACGCTGGATGGTCGACATCTACCTCGTCGCCAACCCCCTCGCACTCTACACCTTACCCTCACACACAACCATGACCGCCCTCCACAACACACTCGAGTCAATCTACAACACACACCTCCCCAACCCCACCATCACCATCCCACCTCCACACCTCCTCGACACCTACTCTCCCCACTCGGCAGGCATCTACCATCTCCCCCCCAACCCCTCCCACCCCCTTACTTACCCCTCCCGGAACGCTCGAACCTAACATACTCCTTCACCAGAGGACATCTTGTATGGAATTGGCAGGACTTCGTATACACAGACGGTCCAAGAAGGGAGGCTCCCCTCCCCTCGGAGCAGCCGCCACCCACCCCGCCTCGGACACCCGCATCAAAATCATGGTGACCTCTACCCCTCCCTCACACACCATCAATCGCGCTGAATTAGCAGGCATAGACATAGGCCTCCAACTCGGCCACACCCACCTCCTTACAGAGTTACAGACCATGCGTGCTCCCTCCGCCTCATACAAGGCTACATGAACTGCCCATCCGCTTACAGACACAACATCCACCGCGACACGCTCCTCTCCATCACAAACGCCCTCCAAACCCGCTGCAACGCAGGCATTCGCACACACCTCGGAAAAATCAAAGCGCACAACCACTAACTAGGAAACGACCTCGCAGACACACTAGCTAACCAAGTTGCAGACGGACACTCACCCGACACAACATACACCACATGTTCAGACGTGTCGATAGGCCACTGGACATGGCCATACACCCTCATTCCACAAACTCTAGGGGAACCCATACCCTACAAATACACAAACCTTAAAACTGACGATCACACTCACAACACCAGACACACCCACACACCCCTCTCACAAACATCCAAACACGGTGCCCTCCTCGCCCGCGCCAAGGAGGACGGCGCCGACTTCACTTTCCGCAAAACACACACATCACTCACCAACATCCAGTTCACCCACAAGCAAGAATTCATGTGGGGAGTCCACAACACCCGCCTTCTCACACACAACCCCACCCTGCGCTGCCCCATGTGTGGCCAATTCACTAGCAACGGCCACATGGCCGATAACTGCCCCACCATGTATGGGCTAAGGCATGACCGGCACAACAGCGCGCTACAACTCGCACTCTCCCTCTTGAAACGCCACAACGGCGGACGATGGGAGACCACCAATGTAGACTTCGGTAACAAACCCATCAAGTCATTCATATCCCCCACACCCACCCACACCCCTCTTGATTGTCACCCCCCTCACCCCACCCACATGCCCACCCGCCTTGTTGTTGCTCACGAAGGTCTCTCGCTCGACTCCCTAACCTCGTGCCCCGCCATCCTTCCCCCTGAGATTCTCCCCCCCCCGCGCTACGACCGCCGGCGCAAAAACCCGACTTTATCCGCCTCCTCGAACCTCGATTCGTCGGTCACACAAACGGTCGCCGCCGATACTCATCAATTAAAATGATTCAGATAGGGGAGTGGAAGTACTGCACGGACCACAACCTCTCCCAAACAACCCAATTGATTCGTGCCAAACACACACCCCTCGCAAATGCCATCCGCGGCCACTGGCCAGATACCGAATTCGACATCCTCCCCATCGTCATGAGCCGCACGGGCACACCGCACTCATCCACCATCACAAGTCTCACCTCTCTACTCACCCTCCGCACCGACCCTCCTGACAAACTCATCTCCAAAGCACGACTCAACACGTCTCGCATGCTTGCACAACTCCACACGCACACTGTTCAATGGCTACATCATCTCCTACTTGTATACCGCATCAAATCCCGCACGACCTCTCGCCGCGCCTCCGCACACTGCACCTTCGCACGGCCTTGATTGCACGCCGTCATCACCTCGCATCGCACACTCCCCGGGGGGGAGTCAAACCCCCGAACACCCTTGGAGAGGTTGGATTCATGTGGTTAACGGTCTAGCCCTGACTTGCGAGTTTCCTATATGGCATAGTTGGGAGGGCCCACAGACATCAACCGGCGCATACGGCACTTGGTGTAAACCGGCGCATACGGTACATGTTGTAAACAATTCCAATTTCAATTGTAAAAGCTTTTGGCGAACTCGAAAATAACTTTCGCTGAAATATCTATCTCAAGGGTCGGGGATGATATATTCTTGTGAAGGCGAAGCACGACCGGAGAGTGGAGCGGGGTAGCGGAGGTCTCTCCAATAAATGAGAAATGTGGGGGGGTAGCCAAGGGTCGTGGTGGTGGGTGGGCGACTGCGGGAAAGGTCGGGGAAAATATGTTCATGGAGGATAGGTCGGGCGTTGCCAACCTTTTTAGGGCATATTTCGCGTCGGAGAGCCGATTCGGTATAGAATTAGAGCACAAAATAACTGGTAGGGGAGGCTGGTCATCGTCGACAAATTGGCTTGGTTGGTGTAGTGAGTTGGTAACGCGGTTGGTGTGTGTGGGGATGTGTCTGGTTGTTACGCGACGAGTTGGGTGGGGTCCGGTAGTTGGATCCGACTTGTATGGCGCGCGCGTTTTCCAGCAGGATTGCAAATGGAGCTGAAACGTAAGCATGGGGTAGACATGTGCACATGGAATGTCTTGGAATAAGGGAGAGGTGTGTCGGTGCAACGAGCTGGTAACACTGGTCGTGTGTGTGAGTGTGTTGCTGAGAGGTGAGTTGGGAGCCGGAAGTTGACCGGGGAGGACGGAAAATGCGCCGGATCGAGTCGATTTTGGGCGGACGAAGGTCGAGTAAGCTCGGCCTAGACGAGGAGAGGACGGAGAAGCGACTTGTTTCGGGTAGGAGCAGGGACCTTAGGCGACGGGCGGCGATAAGAGGCGAAAGACTGCGTGAGAAGGAGTGCTATCGCGCCGGTGGGGGCCACGGTGACAGCCCTCATAGGGCTTGTATGTGCAGAAAGTCAGCGGGAAAAGTGAATTTCCCGCGGAAAATCAGTATTTTGCTGGTACTTTCCCCGGTCTATAATACCGGCTGTAAGGAAGTTTTGATTTTGCGTACAATGCTACTCGTGCGCTCGGAATTGAGTACACTCTTCTCGAGGCTAACGTAGGTTTTTCACTTGAGGAGCCACATGACCGAATCTTCAGCATGCGATCTTCGATTCCGGTTTCGCAAGACGCGACAAAGCGGTTGAAATTGTTATATGGGTTACACGCTATGGTACGCACGGTGTTACAAGTGCACAAAAATGAAATGCAAGCTCGTTCAGAACCGACGACAAGTCCACACTTCGCTCGAGGAGTTAGCGTGACAGTCGTGACCAAGAATCTCTTTCTACGAGGACAACTCAACCGAAAGCTACGTGATCGACAACTAGGACCTTTCACAGTCGAAAAGCAAATTGGGAAACATAGTTACAGATTAAAGTTACTAGCGACATTTCGCATACACCCAACGTTTCACGTCAACAATCTGAGACCATGCTCAACGGCTTCTCTTAGGTCTACCGTCTGTCGGAGATGGAGGTAGATGGTCACACGTAGGGTCGTAGGGTGCTTGGTGGCCTCCACTGCTTTTTCTTGTAAGAAAGGTTTTAAAATCTTCTTCATAATAGAGATCTATCAATCAGTAGCCGTACGGGTACGTCACCCACTCCCGGGCCGGTACCAGTACGGGTAGAAGCAGAAGCCAGCGCGCAAATGCGATGATGGAATAATAGCGATAATGGCGGACAGTTGTCCGCGCCAAACGACCCCGCTTACTTTCTTCGCTGTCTCCGACCTCTTCCCCTCGCCTCACCTCTCCAACCCTCACTTCAGCCCTACTGCGCTTGACCACTTCAGGATACGCAGGAATTAAGAATTGACGGAGGTATTGCCTCTCCTGTCAGCGGAACTCATGTTTTTTTCTTTTCTTTTCTGCTCCTGTGCGTATGTTTATGTACCGTAAAGGAGTACGCGCAGCTCGTGCGCCAGGTCTCACCTATCGTCGCCACCCACGCCGCACCCCCAAGGATTAACAGCTAGCTCTAGCACGGCAATGCTAGAAAGAAGGCGCCCAGCCTGCCTTACCACACTCAAGCTGTAATTTGGGTATTTATCCGGAAGTAGGCGGCTGGCAGTGTACGGAGGGATGCTGAGCACGGCAGCATCGCCGCTTTTCCGGTGCTGCTCCAGGTCTTAAAGCAGGCGCCAACACATATAGTACATACCGTACGTGCTGTCAGTGGAAGTACTGCGAACGGCGCTTGGCGAGCGGCGGAGGGATCTAGTCTACCACCCCCTCAGCCCTCACCCCCGGGCTCAGCAGCACGTGGCGCCGAGCGCCTGCGTGCGAGGACCCGCGTCCGTGAGACAAGGTGAGTGGCCCATAATAGCCATAATTTCGCGGGTGGGTCGTTGTTACCCTTGCTGGGGTAAAAAGTGAGGCGGGTAATATTTAGGCGGGTGGTGCTGTGCCACCGATCTCGATAAGTCGCTGCCGTTCTGTGCTAACACAGCACCACCCGCCTCAAAAAATTTCGGATTCATCACATTTTACTTATCGCTGCAGCAGCAAGCGCATCCTTCAGAATCTGTCTGCGCCATTTAGTGCGGGTGTAAAGGTTTTGGGAGAGAGCGGCCGCCGCTGTTTTTTGGGTTCCATAAGCACAGAATCGCGAAACTGTCGCCGTCGGTCGTACTTAAACATTCCGACGAGTTTCCTATGTATTGAGGGAAGGTTCGAATGGAAAATCGGGATGTTTAGCCTCAGCTGATGTTGAGCCTTCTGGTGTATCGGGGCAAGCTTTGTGCTGTCGTCCGTGTTAATTAACAAGAGTTCACTTAGCTTGTGCTCGTGGCGCAGCGTTTTTATTTCGCCGTTAGCAGAGCTCTGCGTGCGTTGAGTGGCTCCGTTCACCTTTTGTCTCTTGACTTTTAATGGGGAAGGAAGAGGAGTGAAGCATGAAGGGATGAGAATGTTTATGGTGGCTAGTAGTTTGGTGCTGATAAACCCTTTCCTTTTGGAAAAGGTAGTAGACAGGCGCGGGAGTAGGAGGCGCGTGAAGGAGGGGCAACATGTTTAAGAAGCTGTTTGGCGGGAAGAGCGACAGCGGCGGCAGTAGCCAGGCGTTTAATGGAGGCGGCGGTGGTGGCGGTGGCGGGAAGGGGACAGACACCGTCGGAGCAATCCAGAAGCTCGATGAGGTGCGATGTTCCTCTACAGCGTTTATGATTGTTGTATTGCTGACGGTTGTGTGGTACAACATGTGTGTGTGTGTGTGTGTGTGTGTGTGTGTGTGTGTGTGTGTGTGTGTGTGTGTGTGTGTGTGTGTGTGTGTGTGTTGGTCTGTTGACTTATATCCATTTCTGCAATATTTAACTACCACTGTCGATGCATGTTTGTTTGTATCGATTTTCATTTCGCGGTGCATTTTTGTGCTATGGGCGGGCTCTGAATGCTCCGTACTGTGGTTTCGGATTTGCATAGTCATTTGGTGTGTGTGGGTTGGGGGGGGCGGGGGGGGGGGGGGGGGGGGGGGGGGGGGGGGGGGGTTGCGAACGGGGTCTGACACCGCTGCATCGTATTCATTCTTTGGTTCAGACGCTGGAGCTGCTGATGAAGCGCGCCGAACTGTTGGAAAAGAAAGTGGGCGCCGAGACAGAAAAGGCGAAGGGCTACACCAAAGCGAATAACAAGCGAGGTAAGTTAACGGGCGGAATGAGACACGAGGAGAAGGGATGGGGAGAGATGAAAGAGGGACAACTGTCGCGGATGGCGCTCATTAATGTAGGGAGTCGCATTTCTTTGAGAGGTGGTGGTGGGGAGTTATCGGAGGAGGTGTTGAGGTCGTGATGCGAAAATGAGAAGAGAGAGTGGGAAGGGTGTGTACTTTCTGACGCCGTGGTTTACCGTATGTGCAGCGGCGTTGATGTGCCTTAAAAATCGGAAGCTGTATGAGCAGCAGTTGCAGAGCATGGAGAACAACATCCTGCGGATCAATGAGCAAAAGATCATGCTGGAGAACCAGCGCACCACGGTGGAGACGGTGAATACGCTCAAGAACGCGGCCGACACGGCTAAGAATACCATGAAGGAGATGAAGATCGAAAAGGTCGACCAGATCTTTGACGATATCAACGAGCAGTCGGAGCAGATGCGCGAGATCCAGGAGGCGCTCGGCAACCCGTTGGGTGCGTGCCGCCGCTCGTAGGCTTGCCGGATGGTTTGTGTTTTAATTGCGTTTGTGTTAGGGATGAGTTGAAGTATTGCCTGTTTGAGAGTGAGTGCGTGTGTGTCTGATTCTATCTGATAGGGGTAGTATGCATTGAATGCATGTTTCGGTTTGAGTGGTGGTGGTGGTGTGTGTGTGTGTGTGTGTGTGTGTGTGTGTGTGTGTGTGTGTGTGTGTGTGTGTGTGTGTGTGTGTGTGTGTGTGTGTGTGTGTGTGTGTGTTGGTATCTGTGTATGCATGTGTGTGAAAGGGAGATTGTGTTAGTGTTTATAATGTCCGAGCCAGCTTCTTCGTCTGAGTGTGATGTTTGGGCGTGTGTGTGTCTGAGTGTGAGTTGGTGATTGTCTTAGCGTGTGACTGATCATGGGGGTAGTTTGTGCTTTTATGTGTGTGCTTTAGAGTGTTTTAGGGATGGATTCTGAGTACAATTTTGGATGTGCCTGCGCAGGTCCCATGGCAGACATGGACGAGGACGACATGCTGGCAGAGCTGGAGGCGATGGAGGCGGAGGAGCTGGACATGGAGCTCATGGAGCCGGCGGTTCCCACAAAGAGTATGCAACCTATCTAATCCCAATACCCCTTTCCGCACCCATATTTCCTGGCAAACTTTCGCCTCTTCTCGAGTCCTTGACGCGCGCGCGCACGCACACACACACACACACACACAATCAGAAAGGCACGCGCGCACACACGCACACACATACTCACACACGCACACACTAACTCTCACTCTCTCACACACACACACACACACAATCAGACAGACACGCGCATGCACATACGCACACAAGCACACACACACACACATGCGCGCTGGCAAGCACACATACACTCACGCACACGCGCGCGACTATGTCTTCTGCAATGGAAATACACACGACTGGTGTAGCGGGGATCAGAATGACGGTAGTCGAATTTGTCGCCCAGCGAGTGGCATTGCGGCTGTGGCATCTTATGTGTGTTCGCCGTGTCGCTGCTGCCGTGGTTCAGAGATCGACACGGGGCTGCCCTCCGTACCTACGGGCAAGGTGTCCGCGCCGGCCAAGTCTGCAGAGGAGCTGGAGCTGGAGCAGCTCCAGGCCGAGATGGCGCTGTAGGGTGGCCCGCACCGGCGGTCAGGTGGCTGGTCTTGCTCTCTTCTCGTGAGAGTGCGAGTGAATGTGTAACGGAGAGAGTAAAAACGGGGGAGAC
>JAPMLY010003706.1:0-15552 GCA_026401115.1 Tetraselmis chui | reverse complement strand
TGAACGGAAGGTTTCGAATAAAGTCCACATACTTTCAAAACAAATCAGATTGCAATCGAGAAAACAGATGTTTGTGGAAAATACGGTGAACTTAGGGTTACATCATAGGATATATCCCTATCAAACCGAACGACTCACGTGCAAATACGGTCGAGCACATGAAACAAACTTTTGAGCAACAAATGCGGTCACAATTCAGAAAGCGAGAAACGAACAAAGCTTTATTCTCATAACTGCCGAGAGGTCGATATAGTATATTTTGAATTGGCAGGGAAAAGTGATCATTTGATTTAGGTAGTCTTCCCGGCACCCAAAAGTAGACATTGATGATGTGCTATATTTCACTGCGGCATCTATAGAGCTTGCAATACTTGTTTCCTTCTTCAGAGCAACCTAGACACAATATTTTCATTTCGAAGCCCATTTACAACCACTTTACCTATGTACGGTGTACAAAGTACTATCCACAAATCGTACTTAAGACCATAATTTGTTTTATCCTTTACATTTAAAGAAAACGGAGACGTTGTTTGCTTACATGTTCATCCCCACACGGCATGCTGAGAGCAAAAACCCCATTGAGACACAAACTAAAAGCAACGACGTTGTCTCCGACTAGGAGTGGGATCACGTGGTTGTCACTCAGTTAGCATGCGGTTCTTCTTCATCTCCTCCAATTTCTCGTGCATCCCCTACATCAATATTTGGTTGGGAGCTGGAGTCGTCGACGCCAAGCGGGCATGCTTGCTTGTCGTAGCCTTCTTTGAGAGTGACTTGATTGACGAAATCAGCCAAGCGCGCAAGGGCGCCTACTGCTTTACCCTTGCCCTTTTCCACAAGAACCACATGCTCTTTAACTTCAATGCCACTGCTCCTTTGCTTTTCTGCCCTTTTGAAAGCCGCGAGCTGTAAACAAATAGATTTTGAAATGTAAGGAAAAGATATAATCATGTCCAACTATCAACTGAAACAAGGCAATGAAAGTTCAACCATGGTAAACTCACCGGAGAAGTTCTAGTTCCGTTAGTAAGGTCCAAAATCGTCCCAGAGTCATGGGCGGGAAGACCAATGTACAAGAGGCGCTGAAGGAGCGCGATTGGCTTCTGGGTAGAATTCAGCACCTTGCCCTCATGCTTGAAGAGTGGGCCCAAGTTAAACTTAGGATTCGTGCTCCACCGTAAGGGGTCTTCACGGTCGTAGCTAACTAGCTCTTTTAGTGTCATTGAGTAAACAACGAAAATGAACTCACCGTCGTTCTTCCACCGCGGTCCGGTGGCGGGGACTCCTCGCTTGCTCCAATACAAGATTCGGTGCTGTAGGCCTGCGTTGGAATCGCGAATGGCGTCCAATGCATCCGGAAACTGTTGGTCTGATAAGAACCACACAAAGATTACCGTGTCCAAGTTGCCCGCAACTTCTTGAGCGACTGAAATGCTTTTGTTGAGCTCGGACTGTTAGAACTAGCATTGCATTACCTAGTGCTTATGTACAAGGTAGCTAGTCCTTATCTTAGTACTTAGTGTTGTACTAATAGCGGTACTCTATTTCCCCGTTAGTGGCGGTCGGCCGGCCCTGCCGGTGCCTTTGCCGGCCGCCATCTCTCTCTTTTCACTTCCTTTGTCCCCACTGTTGGCCCCCTAGCGGGGCCGGCTAGACATCCCGTGTAACCATAACTTCCAAACTCCAACAGGTTATGGGCCCCCTACAACGTTACCCGGGATAGTCAGACCTCCGAAATACGGCAGCCCCAAGTAGGAGAAGAGCGTGCAACCCAGATACTCGCTATGAAGTCAACACCGACGCTAGCCGCCCAAGGTCCCCCGTGGCCGCCCTAGGCTAGCCGTACCGCCTCCGCCACCCAAGGAGAAGAGCGTGCAACCCATATACTCGCTTGAACTACCACTACCGACACCAGCCGCCCATGGTCACATATGGCCGCCCTAGGTTGGTTGTCTACACCACCCTGCTCACAGCTCACCGATGCTATCGACCGGATCTGGTTTCAAAATCAAATTCAAACCGATTCGCGAAAATTCGGCCCGCGCGTACTTTAAATAGTACTGTTTTTGTTTTTTCCCGAGGCAACGCCGCAACGCTCATCCGACAAAGCGAGGTTCTAACCTTGCCCACGGCGAAGGGGGGGGAGTCGACACGATAGCGCCCGACTATTCTTTTCGAGTGCCTACACGCTTGTGGCAGCCATGTTGGCTTTTCCCCGCACTCGCCGGTCGCTCACATGCGATAGCTAATTCGCCCGTGGACGGTTTTCCCGCTACATGTCAGACTAGTACATTAAGCAGTACATTTGGACCAGTTTATTGTCGGCAACTCGCCGGTAGCATCCCGTTCCTGTGAGCACCTGTAGCGTCACCTACCCGGCCTAAGATACCGCTACCAAAACAACGCCTACGACCAAGATGACTCCTTCCTTGAAGACAAGCAAGGGCGACGACAAGACCTAAGCTACCTTGAGGGGGAGTGTTAGAACTAGCATTGCATTACCTAGTGCTTATGTACAAGGTAGCTAGTCCTTATCTTAGTACTTAGTGTTGTACTAAAAGCGGTACTCTATTTCCCCGTTAGTGGCGGTCGGCCGGCCCTGCCGGTGCCTTTGCCGGCCGCCATCTCTCTCTTTTCACTTCCTTTGTCCCCACTGCTAGCCCCCTAGCGGGGCCGGCTAGACATCCCGTGTAACCATAACTTCCAAACTCCAACACGGACGACCACGCCACGTCCCAATCGCCTTTGTTTTGGCCGTATGAGGAATGGACAACAACCACTCGCAAAGGCTTCCCGGAATCTTGCACTCTCTCCTTGATCAAGGCGACACATCCGAATGCCCAAACTCGCCCTCAACCACCGAGTATTTGACGAGCACGTCTTCCACCAATGGTCATGTTTTCCCACAAGGCGGCGCCCGCCGGCGGCGCAGCGGCGGCAGCCCCGAAGGGGGGTGCGCTCGCTGGCCCGTCGGCATCCCCTCACCTCCCCGTGGTGGGCGTTGGAAACCCCGTAGCCGTGCCATGCTTGGCACGGTAGGGGGCTAAGAGGGCCGACAGCTCGTTCCGCAGGATAACCAGCTGTCGGGAAAGGCCTTGTACAAAAGGCTTTTGAAAAATAATTTCTGTGCGATATCGGCACCAAGATCTCCCGCTCGGCCCGTCCGATATGTTTTTTCGTATACAGATTCTCCTGAATACAACCTTACTTTGAGCGGTGGGGCCTGTACTACGGCAACGTTTGATGGCGAGGAGGGTACGGCCGGATCAGCGGTGGGAGGCGGGTGTTGGAGCTAGTGGTGCCTAGCCGGGAAGCACCGCCAGGAAAGGGCGCTCGCTAGCCGTCGACCAGCCATGTGCCAGTCGAACCTTGCCGAGGGGTGAGGCAAGATATGGCACAGGCCGGTGGCCAGTCGCAGACGGAGGAGCGGCTATATGAGGCGGCGGCGATTCTCAGGATCAGCCGCCTCCGGAAAGCCCTGTACGGAGGGCTTTTCCGGAAACTAAAATAATGTCTGTATCCGGCGTCCGAGCTAGTTGGGGAGCAACACCATGGTAGGGCGCTCACTAGCGCGAGCCGCTACGTCGTCAAGCGTCATCTCCCGGGGGGAAGAGTTAGCTGGGGCGGCAAGGACGATGGTCGCGACGGGAGGAGCGACACGATCTAGCGGCGACGACCCTTTGGGTCGGCGCCGCCGGAAAACCCGGCACGGAGGGTTTTGTTTAATTCCGGGCGCCCGCGGCCCGCCGGATCCGGCTACGGTGACTTGCCCCCCCCCCCCCCCCCCCCCCCCCCCCCCCCCCCCTCTTCGACACCCACTACCCCGACAGACCTTCATAATCATAGGATTCCCTGAGCGTGGGCCCGGGTGAGCGCGGAGGCCCCCGCTCAAGAGAATGCTGCGCGGTGAACGCACGATTAGAGGGGGGAGGGTACGGCCACAGGCCGGAAAACCGACAGGTACCCGGGTACCAGACAGAGAAAAAACCGGGGAAATGAGCGGGGAAAATTCAGGCGCGGAGGCAGGAGCGCCCATTTTTTCTATGTCTGTGTGTCTCGGTCCCCCCCACCTGTCCTCGAGGTGACGGGGGACCTCGACAAGGAGGACCGTCGCGTCGGTGGACGCGGCAAGACCTTGGGGCGGGGTTTTCGGGATGGAGCGGCGGGATCGACGAGCGACCGCGCAAGGAGGGGTTTTTTGCCAGCCTTTCCCCTCCTACCTTCGGCAAGACCGAAGTCACGCGGGAGCTAGATTAGGTTGGCCCGTCGTCCCTCCCGAACGCCGACCGGCCTAGGCCGGTCGGCACCCCGGTTCGGTGGGAGCAGGCCGTGCATATCGTAAAGGTCAAGCAGCAGTTTAGTTTTGCATTTCTCGACAAGTAGATTTATTTTTAGATCTATTGTTCTTGATTACAGAATTATTACGCTGTTACTGCTTAGGCGGGGGGACTGTGGCAATTATTGCGGTTGCTTACAGTTTTTAAACTCCCGAGGAACGTCGACACACATTGCATATAGGTGTGTCGATAGGTGTACATGGTCGAAGAGACCCGGGCCCAACTTGCTAATAAGTCATGAATGGCGAAGTAGAATGGCCCGAGAGACTGCAGTCGGTCCAGTTTGCCGGCACATGTTGTGAACCATTTTCAATTTCCATTTTTTTTCCCACAAGGCGGGAGACGACGATGAGGAGCCCCTCACGCGTTGCGAAGAAGTACGTTGAGAGCCACCTACGCAACCGGTTGCTTGATCATCGAAGAAGCTTGTTGTTTGTGGTAGAGCCGCTTGGGCAGTGGCCTCCTCGTCACCGCGCTGAAGTAGAGTGTCCATGTGCAACTACCACTTTCGAACAGCAACCAACTCATGTGTAGAGAGAAACCGCCTCCCGCCGGCACTAAACCTCATATTTTTGAAGTAGTCATCCCTTTCCGAACGGTAACCTACGGATTCAGGGACGGGAGCGAGCACAGCTCGCTTCGCATAAATCGTGGAGCTCAAGATGGTTGAAAGCTCGGACACGAAGCCAGTAGTCCCACTAGCGTCCACGAATGAGAACTTTGCTGGATCGTGTCCTCGGGGTGGCCAGGTATCACCTACAAGTCGTGACACGAGAAAAGAGTGAGACACCGATACTCAATAACGATTGTCTACAACCATCCAATGGGCAACGTACGAAAATCTTTCCCGAAGTGGAAAGATGGTTAGAATTTGAAGCGAATTGTTTCAACAAGTTAGATCGGTAGTGAAGGCTTAAACGCGTACATTGGAAGGTCCCCAACGCTCATGGGGCTGACTGCACATGTTTTTTAGTCTAATCATCGGCAAATTGAGGTCATCGACATAGGCTTTGCCGGAAAGTGGAAACTCGATGATCTTCGCCAGACGTGATTCGTCTATGAACTTGTTGATATACTGCACACGCACGAAGTGTGGATTACTGTGAAGGTGGTGATAGATTTTCTCCTTCAGCTCTTGGATCCTGGATGACGTAGACACATTTATGTTAAGAGATACTTACTCAATATGTGTTCATCATTACAAGAAAATCATCAATCTTACTTGGCTCGTTTCACAGCTGCTCCAAGACCATGCTTTAGAATCGCGTCAACAATTTTGTTGAGAAATTTCATCGCCGTGGCCCTGGAAGGATGAACAAGCTCCGCCTTCATGTGATGATCAAGATGTTTCTCAACAGCTTTGTACGTGCGCTCGCTTCGGAGAACCCGCGGCCTTTTGGATCCGGCAATGGCGACCATGTCCTACCTTGCCGCTACCCACTATCGCTAGGCAATCCTACACAATATTATACTGCGCGGGCTCGGGTAAGCGTGGACGCTTGCACTCCAAACAACAAGCGTGCTCGACGGACGCGGGAACGGCGGAACGAGGGTACAGTCGCTGGTTTGTTGCTAGAGATGTACTCGGGTACAAGACCAGAAATTTTTGGGGAAATAGTGGGAGAAACTTACTAGCGAGGTGATAAAATCGCTAGTTTTTCCTACCTTACTGTCTCGCCCCCCCTCCTCCCCCCTCCCCTCGAGGTGACAGGGGGCATCCACGGCGAGGAAAGTTGATCGCGACGGGAGCAGCGGCAGAGACCTAGAGACAGGGCTTATTATGTGATGCGACGGCATAATCGACGAGCGACCACGTGAGGAGGTTTTTATCGCTAGCCTTACCATCCGATCTTTGGCAAGACCGAAGGCACGAGGGATCTCGATTAGGTTGGCCCGTCGCCCCTCTCGAACTAGGCCGATCGGCACCCCAATTCGGTGGGTGCGGGGTGTGCATCGTGAAGGACGAGTAGCAATTTCATTTTGGATTCCTGACAAGTGGATTATTTGGAGCTTCCTTTCTCGATGAAAAAATTGTACATGTTGTCATTGCGTAGGCGGTGGGACTGCGGCAATCATCTTAGATTTTTAGCCTGCAAGGAACGTCGGCGCATATTGAAGATAGTTGTGTCGATAGGTGTGCCTAGTCGAGCAGTGCCCCGCCCGATCGCTTCTCCTAAGTGTACTAGATGGCATAGTATATGATGGCCGCTAGAGGGCAGTCGGTATGGTTTGGCGGTACTTACTTTAAATCATTTTCATTTTCAAGAGTGACAAAGGAATAGAGGGAGCATGATAGAGGCAAGGTAGACAAGCTCCAGTTGTTGGGCAACTCAAAGGTGATTGTACGGGGGTAAAGGGGTTGTGCCCGTCGAGGAACGAGTTTGTATGACTACTTAATAAGTTCGAGCGCTAATTGCGGCCCGCGAACCATAGGCCCTAGGGGGCGCTAGTGTAACACGCCCTGGACGGGGATGGAAGGCCAATGTCACTCACGCTCGGCCAACCCGCATATGCATGCACACCGGGCGCCCACACACACACCTAAATCACACCCGGACTCACAACGGACGCATGCACACAAGCACGGACACACAAGCACGGACACACACACACACACACACACACACACACACACACACACACACACACACACACACACACACACACACACACACACACACACACACACACACACATACACACACACACACACAAGGCGTATGCATACTCACACACTCGGCCGCCACACGCATGAGGGGAGTTGGCGCCTTGGCCACTGGAGCAGCATTACGGGATGCAATTGCAGAACGAACCGCGATCATTGTTCAATTCAGTTGTGCACACATGGGCGCGACATGCAGCACGAGTGGAGGCCGCACATGCAGCGCGCACTACCAAGGCTTAAAAACCACGACCGGGGAGAAACATGAGGTAGGGGGTCGAAGAGGGCGGCCGGCAAGAAGGCGAGCGGTAGGTGGTACCGCGACACGAGGTAGGGAAGGGGATGGACATACAAAGGAGGGAAGTATAAGGGAGAGCCCAAGAGTGATGCACGCACAATAGCACGGGCGCGGCCACCGGCAGGGGCCAGACGGGGACCTCCAAAAGCAGGTGATCGGATAAAATGAGGGAGGGGAGAGGAGAAGGCCATGCGGGAAGACGCAAAAACCATGTAGGGAGACCGGTCAACGGCCCCTTGACCAAGCATATCACGACCGGGGAGGCAGCTCATTCAGAGGGCGGAATAAAACACACCAATCTACCCCAACCTCCCCGCGATGAGGAGGGAGTAGGGAGGAAGAAGAGGAGAACGCTTGGGGGCGACTAGCCCCCCCCCCCGATGGGAGTCGGGGGGGGAGGGGGGGTTGAATCGGTCTTCTGCGGCGCCCGCCGGTGGTGCGGCAGTGGCAGCCGCATAAGTGGGTGCGCTTGCATCCCAGTCGGCACTCAACCTCCACATCCTCTTGGTGGGCGTCAGTAGCCCCGTAGCCGTGCTAATCATGGCACGGTAGGGGGCTAGGTGGGGTGAGCCAACTCTTGCGATCCGCAGGACAATAAGCTATCGGGAAAGCCATGCATGTACGGAGGGATTTTGAAAATTTTGAATGTACCCACTAGTGTCAACATCTCCCCTCGGCCCGTCCAATATGTTTTTTCGCTATCTTATCTACTCATATCCTCTATGGACTAGGAGGCGAGAGCAATATTCGTGGAATCTGTTTTGGCGAGGAGGGTAAGGGCGGGTCGACGGCAAGAGGGGGCGTACGTTGGAGACGGCGATAAGGAGTGGATCCGCGTCCTAATAAAGAGCTGCGGAGGAACGGAACTTCTCGGGTTCGGCCTTGGTTTGGCTGGACCGGAATCGGAAAACATAGGGAAGCGCTGAGTCCGGCACCAAGAACGGCATGGTAGCTACGCGTACCGGCACCAAGCACAGTAGGGAATCGCGCGTATCCGACACCAATATTGTGGTAGTAATGGGAGGGACCGAAACCACCACTTGTAAGGAGTTGCGTGTGTCGGACAATATTTTTGTAGTTATTTTCTGTGCCGGACCCAGAAGTTGTGTAAGCACTCGCGCAACCCGTAACCCTAAACTCGCGCAACTCCGAGATTCAGACTGAGATGCGCCTTCTTGCCAGTATGCCTAGAACTCAGTATGCCACTCGTTGGTTAGTATTTTTTCCTAAGGCTGTGTGGTTTGTGCAGAACGCGGAAGCAATCACGAAATACACGCTTCATGTAAGTAGCCGCGTATCCCAGCACCTTAATTATCAATTATATAATAATCATCCGCGCAAATTTTTACTGTATATTTCTATCATTGTTGCTCATTGCTTCTATCGTTGTCTCATCAGCCATTGTTGCTTCTATCACAGATACCTAGGGATGGCGTTCCCAATGACGGTGGGAAGACATGCTTAGAGTTCGCCATGAATACTGAATTTGGAAACAATCCGGGAGCTAGCCGCCATCTTGTGGCCAGTAGCCAAGGTCATAAATTTGTTGCATGAGGACTATGTGACCATCTCTCTTGTGCATCCAATGTTGGGCACGTTGTTGGATCAATTATCCTCACACATGTCCGTATCCTTGCAAGATGAGCGGAAGGACATCGACCTTTTCGCCATCGAGGCGAAGGACGTGGCGCTCCATATGTTTGAGCCTTTGAGGCAAGGGGGAAGCTGAGAGATCAAATCATTAAACGCTTCTTCAGCACGGATATACGAGAGAACGATAACGTTAAGATTGGCATTGCGTCGCTGCTGGATCTGCTGTGCGCCCGCCATTGTTTGCCATTCTTTTGAGTCAATAAATGTTCACAATACGGAATAGACAGACACACACACGCACGCACGCACACACATACAAACACAAACACACAAACACACACACACACACACACACACACACACACACACACTCGTATATTAAAGTGACGTATATGAATATTTGCTTTCAACATTTCGAAATTTACAGAATGCAACTCAATGTCCAATTTTGTTTCTCAAGTAACATTTTTTGACTTGCTAGTTTCCTTTCACTTTTCATGTATAGGTTCAAAAACCTTGACTTCATTGGCATTAGGCCCGACTTCGCTTCAATCATTTTGACAGCTGCAATGAGTTTGCAGAGCAATGGCCCCCAGCAAATGATACAAAGCATGAGGAGGAAGAGGAGGTGGTGGCATTTTCAGCAGCACCAGTGCCACAGCTTAGCAAGCAATTGATGTCGTTGAAGAGTAAGTCGTTCACCGCATTTCTCTCCGGGGATCTAACCGGTCGTGTGACCCCCGTTGTAGCTCATCAAAAGACGACCTAGAGTGTTACATGGAGGTGCCTCAAGAATCGGATAAGAACGTGTGTGTGTGTGTGTGTGTGTGTGTGTGTGTGTGTGTGTGTGTGTGTGTGTGTGTGTGTGTGTGTGTGTGTGTGTGTGTGTGTGTGTGTGTGTGTGTTGACATGGTGGAAAGCCCACGCGGCCTTGTACCCGGACTTACCATTGATGATGGCCCGGCAATATTTGGCGGTGTCTGCGACGTGTGCTGCATGCGAGCGACTGTTCAACCGAGCAGGGCGGATGCATGACGCCTAGAACACCAAGAAGAACACCAAGGAGGATAGCTTAGAAGAGGGTTTGCTTCTTTCATGCAATTGCTAGAGTTATGTTATGTATTAGTGTGGTCGTGTGTGGTCAATACGAGTGAGCTTTTAGTGAGGTCCTTGAAATAATCATGTTCCGACTCACCCGTGTAACAGTTTGTTTCCTTCCACTTTTATTTTGCTTGTCTGTTGGGCATTTAATGTTCATTTGGTGGACTCGCACTGGCCATGCGATAAATGATTTGGCATTACTTGTTATGGCATTAAGTGGAAAAAGAGTCGTAAATATCATTGGTCCATGTGATGGCAAGTGTCTCTTTTTGGGCCGGAGGGCTATAAACTTGCATTGCTTGTGGCACTTGCCACAGGGACCAAAAGCATTTGTCACATTGTATGGGACATAATAGCAAGTACTAAAAGTCTATCTACAATGCATATAGTATGGAATCGAAATGTACGTTCTTTATTGTATAGGATTCAAATGGGGGCTGATTATATGCATAGGAAAATTGTAATTGATTAAAAAGAAAAAGAAGTGGGAAACAAGTAGTAGAAAAAACTAGAAATCCCCGCAAAAAATTGTAAAAATGTGAATTTTCCGGAAAAAACTTGGAAATGGTAAAAAATTCACTCACTGTCACCCAAATTGCGCAACTTTTGTCACCCTGCATGAGAGTCGAGGCTCCTTGTGGGATCGTGGACCCAACGAAACCAACGAAACAAAAAAACTCGTATTGTTCATTTACTTTCCTTCGGAACCTTAAATCACCGGAATTTTCATGGTTCGGTCCCCCCAAAAGCTGAGCCTCGTACAACCCGGTCCCTAAAAACTCAGGTATTTACGAGAACCTTGCCCAGAAAAAGTTGAGCCTCGTGCTACCATGTCCCTAAAAACACGGGGTTTGCCTTGGTACGGTTTCAGAAATCTGAACATTTGCCGAGTACGATTCCTCCTTTTTGTGGTTTTGCACAAGAGTCGGAACTTGAAAATTAAGATATCCGTGGAGTCGACACCACTAAGAAGTAGCCAGATCCAGTCCTTGGCTGGGGACGGCAGCCGGGAAACGGCGCCATAGGAGTGCAGTCGTTGGACTTATACATCGCAGCTCGTGTCTATCCGGCTCAAGGGGTGGAACGCGACCGCAACAAGAATAAAGGACTGCCGCGGGAGAAGGAGTAACATGGTTTGATGGCTAAAATCCTCAATATATGCCGCCGCCGGAAAAAAAACCTTTACAAAGGACTTTTAAACGAATATCCCTACCCACCACTCA
This sequence comes from Tetraselmis chui, assembly GCA_026401115.1. NCBI lineage: Eukaryota > Viridiplantae > Chlorophyta > Chlorodendrophyceae > Chlorodendrales > Chlorodendraceae > Tetraselmis > Tetraselmis chui. The sequence goes on along the minus strand of JAPMLY010003706.1, from coordinate 4,338 downwards.
ATGAGACACTATTTGTTAGGGTGTTCGAAACGGAAACGAAGGCCAGGGAGCACAAGATGGGAATAAACTAGCTAGCGCGGAGGCAAGGAGGTAGCCACATTTCTAGAATCTACGCCCCCCCCCCTCCACACATGTCCCTGGGGTAAAGAGGGACGGCTAATAGCCGCGAGTATAGGAGCGGCACGCACGGATCTCGGTGCAAGAGAACGAGGCGTGATGGCAAAACCGTCGATTTCATGTTGAGGGAGGGGTATTGGCCTTTCCCCCCTATTTCTTCGCCGGTACCGGAGTCAAGCATGCAATACCTAGGTGAGGCTTGCGTGCCTCATACTTCGAACGCTTGCCGACACACGTGAACAACATGCCGTGCATCGTGCTAGACTAGTAACGATAGTATTAATGTACATTCAGACAAGTAAACTAATCCTACGCGGTGGATTTGCTGTTGTATTTTCATTGTTGCCATATTGGTTTGTCGGTATATGTTATTTACTTTTGCCATACTTCGTATCGGCGATTTATGGAGAAGACGGAATAGGGAGACTATAGAGCATAGAGTGTAATCCCCTACTTACTCAACAACTACCCTGCATATGGGTTAGGGGGCTAGCTATAAGACACGAGCAACTTAGTATATATTGTTATTGTACAATTGTAACTTCATCGACATGTCTTATGCCCTATATCTTACATATGCCGAATTAACTAAAAGATTAGTAGGTATCATATATGACTTTTTGATGTCCCATTTGGCAATTCAGTGGCCATTCAATCATGATTTTTGTCTTCGATCTTATGTACTTTTGATAGGAATCTAGAAATTATCGGAAATTCGAGCAAGAACTTAGTATTTAAAGACTCCCGCCGGCGGCGCAAAGGCGGTGGCCCGAGAGGGGGTGCGCTCGTAGACCCGTCGACACTCAACCCCACCTCCTCATGGTGGGCGATGGTATCCTTGTAGCCGTGCGAGGCATGGCACGGTAGGGGCTAGGCGAGGTGAGCCGGCAGCTGCGATCCGCAAGACAATAAACTGTCGGAAAGGCCATGTGCAGAGGGCTTTCGAAAACAATATCTTCAGAACATGGCAAGGATCTTCCGCTCGGCTAGTTCGATACTACTTTTCAAGGCAAGATACTCCCGCAATACCAAGTTGTTAACGGACGGAACGTGTATCTAAAAAGCATTTTTGGAGGCGAAGTGGGTACGGGCGGCTATGAGCTCGCGGTGGGCGTTGGAGTTGGCGGCGGACAACTGGGAAGTAACACTGTGATTATGGACTTCTTGGGCATTGCGCTTGCTGGCTGTCGACTAACCATGCGGGTTTCGAGCCTCTTCCGGGGGTTGTGTAAGACGTTACGCAAGCTGTAGGAAGGTCACAGCCGGAGGAGCGACAAGGTCTAGTGGCGGAGGCCCTCGTGATCGACCGCCGCCGGAAATACGGAGGGTTTTCAGTAAAAACATGCTTCCGTACCCGACACCTTTTGGGGAACGGCGATTCGGTCCGTGTGTTCTAACAACCCCTCCCCTAGTCGGTACTCAACTATCGACGTGCTACCTCGGGCAGTGTGCTCAAACTTATCGCGATGGCACACTTCCCATAAAGATGGCCCCCTAACAACGATAACCGCTGGGGGAGGATACGGGCGGACTTAACGCGATCAAGTATGTGTTAGAAAATATACGGAGACGGACCGGGGACATGAGAACATATGGCGCGGGGACATGAGTGCCAGCCGGGCACCGTATGAAGCAATGGACTTCCTTTCCTTCCCACCCTCCGGAGGAAAAGGGAAGTTTGCGCTAGGAGGCGAGCTACGAAGGGAGGAGCAACGACTATCTCGAACGAGGGTGTGCGCGGATTGACTCCGGACCGTCGACGACATGTGCGAGTGGAACTCTCGCTTGCCCCCCCCCCCCTCTTCAGCACGGCCGGAGTCGCACAGTAGTAGATGTCAGGTAGGCCCGACTCGACGGGCCGAAGCCGACCAATTTGGATGATTTGCGCCCTCGTAGCGGCTGGAGGAGGCAGCGCATCGAGGAGAATAATGACATAGTATTTTCGTACTTGTCCGCATGACAAATAGAAAAATATAACAAAATATGTACAATGCATGAATTTGACGTTGTTGTATTGCCATTGGAGAGGTTGGAACAAGGGGTTATGTTAGCACTAAAAACCGCATCCTACCGTCACTAAAGACAGTAAAAAGATCCGAAGTACTACTAAAGTACTACTGAACCACATACCGGGGATGGGTCGGCAGTTTGAATGAGCTATACCGACCGTCTTCGCTCCGGGCCTGGCCTCCCGTCGAGCGACAGACTGGTGGACATAGGGCCCGTTGAACAACAGGCACCGTCCACCTCTCCCCAACCGAGCCCAGCTCACCCAGGTCAGTGGATCCGTAGCGACACCAGACGGTACACACAGCAAGGCGCAGCTTCCAGAGTTTTGAAAATTACTTCCTCGACAGCTCTCGCGCCACCCACTTTGAAATCCGAAAATGTACCCACTCCAGTACTACGACGTGTCAAAAACAACCATCGTTTACAAAATCCTCCCCCCCCCGGGGACGGCGCACCACACCGCGCCCCACAGAGCGTCCGGACGTTCCCGTCCGCCGCCTACATCCTCCAAACCCAGGTCCCTTCTGGCCTGGTCGTGTGCCGCCAACACACGCAACCTACTCGAACCCCGAATATACACCTCCTAAACTCATCCTCACTGCTCGAACCCCACTCGAACACCATGACCTCATCACCCGATCCCCTCCCCACATACAAGCAGGTACTCCTTCGGCCTCGCCAGGCGCATGCGACCTCCGGCGACCCCTACAACCCCAGGACCCGCATGGCACTCCACCCTCTCGCGCCCTTCATTACAGTGCCTCAACCCACCCCGGTCAGGTATCACTTGGGCACTGCCCTGGACCCCTCCCCCGGTCGAGGACTCCAGACTCCTCTGGTCCTGGCGCCCCCCCGGTCAACCAACGACCTCGGGCCGGCCGACGACCTCTCCTCCCGCATGATCGACTCCTACCTTCTCACGGGACAATACTCCACCACCTCCCCCCACACAACCAGCTTCTGGCTCCACGGTATGTTCCTTCCCGACCCGACCCAACCCACTGCAGCTGTCACCTCGACGTGCTCGGGTGCCCGCCGCTGGCTCCTCGAGTGCATCAACCGAACCACAGACCTCCCCCTCCGGACGAGGAATTCGATCGGCCGGGAACTCGCCCACCTCTCGCGCTGGACGGCGCGCACCACCAGAACCCCTCACCCCTCCTCCCGCCCGTGTCACGATGCCACCCCCCTGCCACCTGAACTTGCCTCGGGATTCCAGGAGCTCAGACTGGACATCCCCACCTCCTGCATTGCGACGGGCTTTCTTTTTCAGATCGCTTCGCAACAGCGTGAACTCCCCTCGACCGGTCCGATACCACCCACCAACACCCTCCCCTCCCATCTCCTCGCAGCCCTGAAACAGCAGAAAATCCAGTTCATACGAGCAGCTTTGCCTCCCCCATCCACCGCACACCGGATCAAACTCCGCTCTCCCCTGTTCACTGACGTATCCGGCCGAGAAGCTATCGCCCTTATACAGGACCTCTTCACGGCACACCTCTCGACCGAGCTCGTCCCCGCCGGTGTCTCACCCTCGACAACACCCATCCGCCAGATGGAAGACCTGCCTGAATCGGTCCAGTTCCTCCTCCAATTCGCGGACGCGATCCAGCCAGTGGAAGACCCCACCCACATTGAAAGCGACCCCTCTTCCCTGTGGGTAAATATCCTCCACCTCCCCAATAACCCCATATTTTCACAATCAGGCCCTGTACCGCTGAACTTATTTCCTACCTCCCTTCACGAACCAGTACCCCCCAGCCCCCATCTTCACAAAATCACTATCACACCCCCACACGTTACTGGCCACGTCCCAGGCTCCTCCTGGGCACACACCTGCCTCACCACAGTCCTCGTCCAGTCCCGACAGACCCTGTCCCTTCCCTGCCCCAACGCTGACGGTATTATTCCCCACACACACTGGCTGTACACCCTTCTCCACCAAACAGCACGAGAATTCTCTACACACCACACCACCCCCCCCTCCATCCACCTCACCCCTCTCGACATCACTCAACACACCTCCCTCCAAAAATTCCCGGACGGCTCCTACTTCCGCTCCCACCCCTCTCCCTCGCCATCCATCAACACCAGCATCCAGATTTCACTCACCACAGAAATGTACTGCATTCTCATCTCCACCAACGGCACAGCCACTATCCCCCTCCGTCACACCTACTTCCACAGAGGCACCCTCACCCAATCCTCATG
>JAPMLY010003705.1:0-10481 GCA_026401115.1 Tetraselmis chui | reverse complement strand
GACGAGCGGCATCTAGGGCCCATTCTCTTGATCGTTTCCTAGTGGAAGGAATAATAGAGTGGATGATTGGAAGAGGGGTTCTTCTTACAGTTCTACCGATAAACCGTAACCCCAGTGACTCCCTGGCAAATGTGCCGGTCGCTAAATTTATAGGCGTCCGGTCGAAGGTACCAGAAAGCCACCAATTCCAATTTCGTGTGCTGTGCTGCTTCTAATCTAAACTACTAAATATTACTGTAGACTATTGTCTTGTCGCAGCACAGCGACACTGCAGAAGTCTCTAGAGACTTCACCTCTGACTAATTCTAGAACCGGTGCGGGTATACTCACGCAAACTCATACACAAATACATATGCAACCCTCATACCGTGTCCTAACATATCCATAGAGGTCCCCTATTTCTTCCTCTACACCTTGAAATCTCGCACATTAGCGGTGCTTAGCACCACTTACTGACTCACATCATAAAAAGCACACAACAATTGCATACGCAGCGACCTCGCCCACTTATTGGCGATCCAAGTCGTGCATGGCAAGCCTCCCGACGCATTATGCTTATTTGCTCACTTAGGGGGGGGCGGGAAGGGGGCCGGGGGGGGGGGCGTCTCCGTCGGCACATGAGCATGGCCATACATGCGCCCGCCGGCGGCGCAGCGGCGGCGGCCCCGGAGAGAGGTGCGCTCGCATGCCCGTCGGCACCTACCTCTACCTCCACGCGGTGGGCGTTGGTAACCATGTAGCTGTGACATGCTTGGCACGGTAGGGAGCTAAGCAAGGTACCGAGAGTTGCAATCCGCGGGATCAGCAATTGTCGGGAAGCCATGTACAGAGGGTTTTGGAAAATCGTAATATCCGTACCCCAGCACTAAAATCTCCCGCTCGGGCCGTCCGATATGTTTTTCGCGACTGAATACTTACAAACGCTTTCCCGACAAGGGTTCGGGGGCGGTGTCTGCGAAATGGTTTTTGGCGAAAGGGGGTACGGACGGATCATCGGTGGGACGCGGGTGTTGGAGCTGGCGGCGGGCAACCGGGAAGCCGCGCCAAGGCATGACGCTCGCTAGCAGTCTTCGAGCCTTGTGGGTTTCAAGTCTCCCCTGGGGGTGAGGCTAGAAGCTACGCAAGACGGAGGAGGGCCGCAGCCGGAAGAGCGACACGGTTAGGCGGCGGAGGTCCACATGATCGACCGCCGCCGAAAACACGGTACTGGGGGTTTTCAGATAAATAATTTCCGTACCCAACATATTTTGAGGAGTGGTGACTCGATCAGCGGGTTTGACCAACCTCTCCCCCAATCGGTACCAAGTTGTCGACAAGCTACATAAGGCATGGTGCCTAGGGTTATCGCAATGGCACTGTGCTTATGAAGGTGGCCCCCTGATAGCGTAAACCACCGCGTCAAATTCTCTCATGTCCCCTTTCCGTCTCCATATGTTTCCGATACCGATAATATGATCGTGCGAAATCCGCCCGTACCCTCCCCCAATGGCTTACGCTGTCAGGGGGCCGCCTCTTAGAGGAGATTGCCGTTATGATAACCCTAGGCACCCTACCTTATGCAACATGTCGACAACTAGGTACCAACAGGGGAGGAGTTGATCGAACTCGCTGATTGAGTCGCCGCTCCACAAAACATATCGGGTTCGGAGATATTTGTTCAAAAGCCCTCCGTACCGGGGCGCCCGCCGGCGGCGCAACGGCGGCGACCTCGGAGGGGGGTGCGCTCGCAAGCCCGTCGGCATCCCCTCACCTCCCCGTTGTGGGCGCTGGAAACCCCGTAGCCGTGCCATGCTTGGCACGGTAGGGGTTAAGAGGGCCGACAGTACGATCCGCGCGATTCGCGTCTGTCGGGAAAGCCATGTACGGAGGGCTTTTAAAAAAGTATCTTTTGTACGCTACCGGCGCCAAGATCTCCCGCTCGGGCCGTCCGACATGTCTTTTCAATACCAAATACTACTAAGATACCGTGCTATTTGTGGGGGGGGGGGGGGGGGGGGGGGGCATTTATCTTCAAGAGTGTGTGGTGGCGAGGGGGGCACGGACGGATCATCGGTGGGACGCGGGTGTTGGAGTTGGCGGCGGAAAGCCGAGAAGCAGCGCTAGGGTATGGCGCTCGCTCGACGTCAACCAACATGTTGACGTCGAGTCGGCCGAAAGGGGGCAACACGACACCATCAGCGAAGAGAAATGTCGCGACGTGAGGAGCGGCGAGGTTTGGCGGCGGGGTGATCCGCAAGATCAACCTCCGCCGGAAAACCCGGTACGGAGGGTTTGCATGATTTCCGCACCCCCGCGGCCTTTTTGGATTCGCGCACATTGCGACCGCGCACTACTCCACCGCTACCCACTATCCCTAGTGCCTCGGGGATATGTGTATGATCTGATATATCATACATCGGCCTGTATGATTACGCGTTTTCATAATCAGTACTTTTTCTGTTAAATACCGCTATGTACAGTCAGTGAATATCTAAAGTAACGGCAGACACGCCTAAGCTCAGTATCGTCTGCACCACCGACTTCGGCTACAGATCGAGCGACCATCCCTATCATAAGGTATGGTATGACCACGCCCGCCCAACAGTGGAGGCGGGAAGGGTAATAGATAGCTGGGGCGCAGCAGTGGGGCGTGTTTATTCCGTGCGGACCCGCTTCATGTTGCCAAGCGCGACCGGGTCTAGTCGCATGTGGTGCTCGAAGCAGTCGCGGCTATGGCGGGAGCCGGGCATACATAGGGGAATCCCACACTGCACGCAGTAGAAAGACGTCCAGTGAAGGACCCCCTCGTCGCGGTAGCAGCGGAGGCAGCGAGCTTGCTTGCTTCGGCCCTTTTCTGAGCGGCCAAAGTTACCGGGGACGTGGACGCGCTCTTCTTGGAGGATCCGTTTCGGTTCGCCCAAAGGTACGGATATTGTCCTTCCCCGACGTTGGGCCGGCACAGCGTGATCCTGTAGCCCGTTGTAGACCAACGTCTTACTTAAAATATCAGCGAAGTCCTTGATAGTTAGGGCTGAGTAGGGGTGGGAAGCAGAGACGTGAAACTTGACTAGTTTCCAGCAGTCGGTAACGCAAATACCGGCCATGGTAGTCGCTAGTCGGAACCAACAGTCTTGGGTTAGCCAAGCCTCTTCCATAGCGAGCTCGTGCTGTCGTGATTGGTTGTGGTTGTCAACCCGAGGACTGCGCTCGAAGTAGTTGGAAACTACATGGGGGCGAGAGATAGGACGGGTAACGATGTTGCCGTAGTCGTCCGCCCACCGTTGAGAGTAGGGGCTGCCGTTGGCCATGCCGCCCGCGCCGACAGTGGAGATAAAAAACAAAACTTTGCGCCGGTTGTACTTGTAGCCTGTTGCCACCAGTTGAACACCTTCCACAATAGTGCTGAGGTGAACTCTGCTCCCTGCAGGTGCCGTCGACAGGGATTCCTGAAGAAAAGCCTTGGGGAAGAGGGCGTGCGAGGTCTTCACAACTCCGGTGAAGTGGCGCTTCATCTTGCCAAGGGCCACCGCGGCCTGCATGTGGAATATTGAAGGTCAGTGCCTATCCCACAATAGAAAGGACATAACACATGACAAATGTAAATTTTGTAATGCTTCTCTTACCTTAACAGACCCGAACCAAGAATCCCCCAATAGCGTCATGCCCTCGTCACTTGCATCCTCCGCCATTCGTAGCACACACGCGGTAGACACTCCATGTTCGGTTGCATATTTTTTTTCGCGCATGGCGTTCTTCCCCTCTTGCACCTCCATATAGACCATCACACCGGTTGCACAGTCGCACATAGTCTTCATCTCCGTCCCCAACGGCTTTGGCTTGCGGTGAATGTAGGTTATGTTGGGTAGCCCGCCTAGCTTGTCTTTGCGAGGTTTATAAGCCGACATGCTTTCATCCATCGTTTGGTAGACCCCTTGCTGTAGAACGTCCCTCCTGTTCCGGTTGAAGTCGTCCACACCATTCCGGAACCATGCCCACGGGTCTAGGCCAATCTGTTGTGTCTCTGCTTTGCAATATTTAATAAGAGAACGAATAATCTTGAACCTGTGGAATGCCATATATTTTTGAAATTGTGGTTGGTCTCTTATTCCATCAAGCATGTTGCTATTCTCCCACAAATCTCTACCCCTTTGCGCATAGACGGTTCCCGCTATTATCAAACCCCAAAACCTGACGAACTCTGCTGGGCTAACCTGCCTAAAGTCTGCCCTCTTGCTTAAGCCTGCATCGTTGAGCTTCCGTAGGTCGGCGTGCATGTCCCCGGGGTAGAGCCGGAGCCATAGCTTCAAGATATCAACTCGTCCGTCTGTCACAGGTAAGCCTTCCTTCAGCCCCACTTGCCCTCCCATTTGAGCGGCACGCACCGCAGTTGTGTCTGCATGTGGGTCGTGCTCTGCATCGTCGTCATGTTGGAACACCGTCCACGTCGCCACTGTCCTTGGTTGACGTAATATGACGGTGACGCCAGGTACGGGTGGGACCCACGCGCCGTCCTCGACGCCTTGGGAGTCCTTGGCGGTATCGTCGGATGGAGCGGGGTCGCCCTCGTCGTCGGACGAGTCGCCCTCCATATCGAGGGCTTCGCTGGTGTTGCCGGGAATCTCCCCCGCCTCGGTAGGTGGCGATATGTCGCTGGAGCCGGAGTTAGCGGAGGACCCCCACGACATAAGGTCGATAGGTAGTGTGGGTTCGATAGTCGGCGTACCGGTATCACTCACTACCGACCCTGTAACAATTGGTACCAGTAACGCACTCTCCGTAACTGCACCGGGAATTTGCACCTTTGGCCGGGGGGGTTGAAAGGGCATTCGCACTGCAACGCGTTGAGCGTTGCTGGTTTGTGTTGGTGCTGGGGCTAAACGGCCTGCGTTGTCGGGTTCGACGCGTAGAGCGCGAGCCGACTCGTGTTTCGGCGGCATGCCATCCCAAATTACAACCCACAGGCCTTCACCGATAGACTCGCCGACTGTCCCGTAGGTTCGGTCACGTTGTTGTCGTTGTGCACCATCTTTTAGGGGCTGAAGGGGGCCTCTACGGGCGGAAACGCGCGCTCCTGTCGTTACGGTCTTCCTCATGGTGGTGGTGGTGGGTCGCCGACAGGCGATCTCGGCAAATTGCACTTTTGAACCGCTTCCGCACCACCTCACGCTTTAAGTCAACGGAGTTAAGCAGAGAACACCCTAAGGTACACGCTGCCAAAGTTTGGCAAAGTACTGACTTTTCCTCGCGTAGGACTGATCCGTTTTTTACGTGACTCTGGTGTATGATTGGTCATACAAATGTAGTACTTATCATACACATATCCCCGAGGCACTAGAGACTTCACCTCTGACTAATTCTAGAACCGGTGCGGGTATAATTATTCATCATCCCACGCTTCCGGTACTGGTACTAAATATTCTATTTGTACAATAATAATTCTAATATGACGAGCTCGCTATGCTCGTCATACGACCCTTTATCGCTATATACAATTTATTATCATTCTAATCCTGTATCCAGAGATACGTAGCTGCTATCTAGAGGAAATACCATTATTATCCAGCATCAGCAGATGATATTACTCGCTAATACTAATAATCTTCCAGCGTCATCGTCGTAGACTATGACACTCTCGCCTCCTTAAGCAACAACGTCCTCGTTGTTGGTGTCGTCGGCAGACAACACAAACAGCAGTAGATCAGGACCAGGAAGGGTCGAAAAAGGAAAATAATGTACAGGTCGAAGCTCGCAACCTTAGCAGTGCTCCGGGGCGTAGTCGGTAGGTCGAAGAAAAATATTCTCGACGCAATTCTTTGAAGTCGACTCTCATCGCGCCCGGTAGTTGCTTCTCTCGTAGCCGTCCGTAGCATCTAACCGCCTTGCGTTGCTCAGCAGCTTGACTTGTGACGATAACTGCGTCAGCAGCACCCTCTCAAGAAAGCAGGCAGTCGTTGCAGCGTAGCGGTAGTCCACAGATTGTCATGTCGTCCAGCATCGCTTAAAACAGCAAACATATCGCAGCTCGCTGTAGCGGTCTTGGTCGCCAGTCCTCTGAGACTTGTTTACAGGTAGCCAAAAGAAATATCGCTCGCTTCGATAAAAGTGTCATCCAGTACTGTAGCAGTCCTTCAGGCATAGATACTTGCGCTCTTCTACTCGTATGGCAGGACTTGATAAAAATCTGGCTGTACGAATAAAATTATCCGCGAAATAAACTTCTCAGTAGCACGCTCCTCGCGAAGATACGGGCCATCGATATGTCCGATATTCCACTTGAAGCTTGCGGTAGGCCAACAGCAAAAATACTGCCGCATCGCTAACTCCCTCGTTGAAATTGTCGAAAGTATCAGCGTCGCGTAGCCATCCCGTATTTGGTGCTCCCATAAAAGTAACTCCACTGGTTACGCGCTTGCATCTTCACCTTAATAAATCCCTCAATCCTCAATTGCTCTCGCCGTGTCAAATAGAAAAACGTTGTGCGAATATAGCATCGCGTCTCCAAAACACAATTCGCTAAGCACAGGTGCTGTCGGCTTGTAGTCAGCGTCCTCGAGCTAAAATGGAATCTGTCGCTCGCTTCAATTGTTGGCTCCTCGCCGGTGGTCAATCGTGCAAAAAGGGCTCCTCGAAAAGTGTCAAGCTAGAATCCAATCGCTAGTCGCGGTACGGTATAGTCCCGAAACGCGTCGTCGCGAAAGAGAATAAAATCCAGCATATAACTTCTCGGGTGTAGTCCTCTCGCAGTCTCGTCCCATTGCGAAACACTGTACTCGCTACCAAAGAGCCATGCGGTATCGTCTCCACCTCCAAGACAGGATACGGTATCGCCATCGCTAGTCGGGATCCACAGGAAAATCACCACAGATACTGTAGACGAAATATAATACAGGTGTAGCTGCTCCACAGAAATCAGCAGGCACAACATGGTCTTCTCTCGGAAACAGGGAAAACTCGGTCGATACTCGTACAGATCACAACCCGTAATTTGAAAGTAACGGAAAGTCCAAATAATACGAGTAAACTCCACCAGAATCAGGAAAAGTAGCGGTCGTCTTGCTGCGCTTCATCAGATGAAATTCAATCGCATCGCACAACGTCCGGAAAAATAGCCTCGTCTGTGCGAACCGTAGCGACTTAAACTGTCGTCGCCAAAAACAGCACAGGTTGGCGCATCTCCCATCAGGTCAAGCTATGCGAGTCTCTTCGCGCTATGATTATCGTTCGCCATGTCCTCCTGTCGTGTAGAGAGTCCTGTTGAGTCTTCTGCTTCCTCATCTCGTCTTGTCTCGGTGACTTAGCAGGTCATCATGGTGCTCCACAGTCCCAATCCGCAATCTCATCGCGAACAGGTACTTGTAAGAAATCGCATCACTACTGCCAGGTCGCCATTCTTCGGTCACATCTGAATTTAGCAGGTCCTCCCGAATTTAGCAGGTTCTCTGGTGAAACCAGATTCGAAATACTCCAAGCTAAACTGGAAGTACTCCGGTAAAGCTCACATTCAGTCAGGTCCAGCTTCTGTTCAGGTGTGTCCATCTGTTCTCAACTTCTCGTTCCAGTCTCTGTTCTGGGGTTCTGTTCTATTCTGGGTGTAACACGTCCAACAGGTGTTCGCGTCACGTTCTGTTCTGTTCTGTTCTGGGTGTAACACGTCCAACAGGTGTACGCGTCACGTTCTGTCACAGTCCGATCCAAAATCTGCCGTCCAGGTCACGGTACTGCGTCGTCCAGGTAGCCAGAATGTCCACTTGTCGGCCGTCGTCAGCTTCGAGGTTGTCCAACTGATCGCAGCTGCATATCACGCTAGCGATACAGGTACGGGTACTCTCGAAGGTGATTCGTAGCCCAAAGTTCGGGTACTGATGCAACGGTAAAAGCTTCACTCCACAAAAAGGGTACAGGTACACGGCAGAATATAGCGATAAAATCGCAGAATACCGTATAACACTCCTCATCGCCCAAATTTGTAAAATGACAGCAAATCGTCGCACGAACTCGATCTCGTGAAATCCAGGAAACCAAATAAATCGCAGATCCTCCGTAAATAGGTCGGTAGAAAATTCACCAGTACAAAAAATGCACAAATGAATATCGGATGAACCGTAGGACTGGATAGAAAAACGTCGCCACGTACCACCGCAAAGACTTCTGCTCGTAGGTCTGCCGCCCATACAGGAAACAAACTCGCCAGTAAAAGCAACTTCAACCGCAGTGCAGTTCTCGACGTACACTCGCTAGTCATTGTCGCATCCGCCAGTCTTGCTCGCACCAGTGGTTCATCAAGCACGTCCAATCCCGTGGCATCCTCGCCTCGGAACAGGGCCGCTGAACGTACTAGACTCGGCGTCCTCTCGGTCCTTCTCAAAGTCTTGCGTCGCGCTCTCGCGCACGCTCTAGCAGGCCTCGACAGCGTAGTACGCTCGACTCGGCTCGCTAGTCTCGTTGCCCTCATGGTACAGATGTCTTCCGCCGCTTTCGCATCCCGCAATTATTCCGAATTTGCGGTGTACGGGTCACGGCATACATGTACTGCACCACTCGGTCATCTCATATAATATCGGTACGTAGAACCCACATTCACTTACTCGTAGTGTAGCGATAACGTCTGTCGCACTCCGTAGTTCGCGAAGTTTCGCGTACCGAAATCTTCAATTCTTCTAGTTCTTCTCTTACCAACGGTTCTTCGCTGGTTCTCTTCTGAAAGAAATCACGCGCGGACAGAAAATCGGGGTCACTCAGGATTTTCTTCTGACATCTCCCTGTCATTAATGCGTAGAAGCCTTCCAGATCTTCATTCTTCTCTCGAACTGTTGCGTACGAGTATACTCCGCCAAAAATGACCAAAATACGCTCGCGGCACAGATATGCCGGTATCTGCCAGCCCGTCTCAACAACGTTGTTGTCTTCAGTCTCTCAATCTCTTCTTTCTTCAGTCCGAAATCTCAGTGGCGCAAAACAGTACGACATCTCTTGGCTCGTACTGGTCTTCTCTCGACGTAGCGTTCGCTCAGCTTCGAAGGCATCTCGCTGCAGGATTGAGCATCTCGTTGCACGCATCTCGCAAAACAGTCGACTCGAAGTCACCATAAGTCGTACACGTCGGCGTGTCATCAAATCTCCGTTGTGTCGCTTCAAATGGTACTAGCTCCTAGTCGCAAAATCTCGCGAAATCTCCTCGACGCGGTTCCTCGATACAGAAACTCACCCGCCAGGAATAAAACGTGCGATACTCGTATTCACGATACGCGGAGGCATACGGCAAGGAATCAAAATCGGCCGGTTTCACATACGCACGCTGTGTTACATATACGGTATCACAGTGTACTAGCCGGTCGACTATCGATAGCCGGAAAACCTTCATCTCCCGCGTAAAGCTCCTTTAGCGTCTTCTCGACTCGCTGGTTCTACTGGTCCGTAGTCGCTAGATCACGGGTTCTTGCACGAAGTCCTTCTCGTGCGCCAGCTCGTCAAAAGCCTCTTAAAATAGCTTGAACGGTGGCCTCATCTCCTCCTCGGTAGAATCTTGGCCGCGCTCCATCGTCTCGCCAATCGGACTCGACTCCTTCGACCAAAGCCGGTATACGTCCGCGGTCGGCGTCCCTTCCGTCGAACCTTCGGTGTCCTTAGGTGCCGTCTTGTTCTTCTCCGCCTCTCCGATCATCCCTCTCGTCGCTACCACTCGCTGGCTTCCGAAACCAAGTGTTGAGGGACCACTCGCCCTCTAGCAGGACGTGCGGCATCTAGGGCCCATTCTCTGGATCGTTTCATAGTGGAAGGAATAATAGAGCGGATGATTGGAAGAGGGGTTCTTCTTACAGTTCTACCGATAAACGGTAACCCGAGTGACTCCCTGGCAAATGTGCCGGTCGCTAAATTTATAGGCGTCCGGTCGAAGGTACCAGAAAGCCACCAATTCCAATTTCGTTTGCTGTGCTGCTTCTAATCTAAACTACTAAATATTACTATAGACTATTGTCTTGTCGCAGCACAGCGACACTGCAGAAGTCTCTAGAGACTTCACCTCTGACTAATTCTAGAACCGGTGCGGGTATAATTATTCATCATCCCACGCTTCCGGTACTGGTACTAAATATTCCTTTTGTACAATAATAATTCTAATATGACGAGCTCGCTATGCTCGTCATACGACCCTTTATCGCTATATACAATTTATTATCATTCTAATCCTGTATCCAAAGATACGTAGCTGCTATTTAGAGGAAATACCATTATTATCCAGCATCAGCAGATGATATTACTCGCTAATACTAATAATCTTCCAGCGTCATCGTCGTAGACTATGACAGGAAGGGGAATGGTGGCAGTGCCGTTGGTTGAGATGAGGATGCAGTACATGGTGTTGGTGAGGGAGATTTGGATGCTGGTGGCGATGTGAGGGGAGGGGGAGGGGTGGGAGCGGAAGTATGAGCCGTCGGGAAACTTTTTGAGGGAGGTGTGGTGTGAGATGTCGAAGGTGGAGGGTGAGGGGCGGTGTGAGTGGG
>JAPMLY010003704.1:0-17254 GCA_026401115.1 Tetraselmis chui | reverse complement strand
ACTGCAAAAAAATAGATAAATGGTGAACGTGGATTTTCGCCATTTACATGGTGGATACTTAAAACGTATTCCAAAACTCAGCTTCTGGCAAAGTCCAACTCACATGCTGTAAAACATTCATTCCCAAACATTTACACCGTGTCACTATCACTTATCTCCCCAAAACTAAGAAAAATAACACACATGCGCACGCACGCACGAGCGCGCTCGCACACATACCACAGACGCAAAATCCACGCACATGTGCAACATGCTGCCACATACGCACACACATGCACACACGCGCGCAGAGGCATCACCCCTCCCAGTGACGCATCTTACCTCTGCAGCAGCTCATATGTAAGGTCCGTCGCCGCCTTTTTCTTCTCCATCGCAAACTTGGGCCCTTTGCTCAAACGGTACGTCTTCCACGCCCTGTCGTCACCCGACAAACCATCAACCAACAATGTGAGCAGCGAGCGTGGGGCTGCATCACAGCACCCGGCGCCAGAGTAAACCAAGCAGTAGTGACTATCATTACAATTTTGAATCATTCCCAACAATGCAGAGTATTATTAATCACTTGCAAATAAATAACACGGTGGCACAGAGGGATATTACTCCTGAGTGACCAGCTTGCGTTTCTTCAGCGCCTCCGCTGCCTCCTTGGGGATCTCCTTCCCCTCCGCCACCGTCTTCAGCAGCTCACCCACGGTGTCGGTGATGGTCTCCACCGCGCGCCTCACCACCGCCGCACCGCCGCTCTTGTCTAGCTGAATCCACTTTTGCTGCATGCACTGCTTGAACCCTACATCGCCTGCCTTGCCTAGCGAGGACTGCACCCCCCCCGCAGCACCAACAGCAGCAGAAGCTCAGCATGCCTGCCTCCCTCGCCCCCCTCTCACCAAAGCATACCAAATTGAAGTGTTATATTACCCAAATAACAGCCAAACAACAAATCAGTTCATAAATCATTTACTAAAACAAACAATACTCATAATCTGCTGAAGCAAAAGACTGACTGACCAGCCAAACCATCAGTAAATGGGTCGAACTATCCGCTGATTATGCAATGTGGGTCGCTGCTGATTAACATGTCATTCAATAAAACAAATGATAGGACACACAAGAAATGTGCACAAGCATTAGCTAATCAATCAATCAAATAATAACAAAAAGACAAAAAACAGTCTTAGGAAGCATCTGTCTGTCCCTGACACACCCGCGGCTGCCCACCTTGAGGGTCACCATCGGCATGCCCTCCGTCCCCAGGGCGTTGAAAACCTGCGCCTCGGGCGACCCTTTCCCGACGTACTGCTCCGCCTCCGCAGTCAGTCGCAGCGCAGAGTGATCAATATCCTGCGCCAGCGCACCCCGTCAGCCATCCAGCCAGCCCACGCGGCACAGCACCATGGCTTCCTTTCTCCCGGCGCGGCGCTTTGCCGGGACTCGTTGTGGTTGAGTCAAGCGGCCGCTGGGTAACTGTGCCAAAATCAGGTCTCGCTTATCTATTATTTGACACTGTCTCCCGTTGTGCTGAGCCGCCGGGCGTCCCCATTCAGGGCCTGGCTGCCTTTTGACATGAGGAGCGGCGGGGAGGGTTACCTCGGACAGGATCATCTCGTGTGCGAGCAGGCTCTTGATGCAGCCCACGAGCGCGAGGTGCTCGCAGCCAAGCTGAGTCGCCAAAGCGCCGCTGTCGTCCACCACTCCGCCCGGCGCCGACGCCAGCGCCGCCAGCAACGCCTTCTCCAGCTCCGCCATGTCAGGTATCAACCAATACGTCAAGCAGCTTAGTCCCCCAGGATCTCGACAGGACCGCGAGATGTTGTACTTTCAACCGTTTAGGATGCGTGGAGGGCGGCGGCGGCGCTTTATCGTCCGGACGATCTGAGTGAGACGGCCTGCGCCAGCTCAAGCTGTGGTCACCCCACAACCGCAAATGTTAATAGCGCTCGCCCATCATATGCAATATTGGAATTAATCAAAGTGGGCAGAAAAATTAGAGTAAGGATTCGGCAGTAAAGTCACCGACAAAGCAAGAGACTAAAGCAATGCACCTGAACGCCGTATCGTCCCGCGCAGCCCATCGTTCTTTTATTTAACTTGCTTACAAGAAGAACCAGATGAGCACGGACAGGGAAAGTGGAATCGTTCTTTTATTTCCGCCCATTTTTTCGCGAATTATTGATATTAGATATACCAAGCATTTACAATAAAGCAGTTTAGGGCTGCGTTTGCCAAAAGTGTAGATCTCTGACATCAATATTGGCTGCCAGGGCCAAAGGGCCTTGAACACGCTTTAAAGAGGGAATCAGGGAGGGTGGGTTTGCGTGAGCTGTGCTCGAGGGAACGGCAGAAGGTGATCTAACGTTCTTTGCGGCGCGTCATATATAGGGGTGAGTTTTACTAAGGCTACGCATGTAAAAGCGAGCCTGGACGGTTATAAACTTGCGAAGTGTCATGGCAGCGCTTGCTAATCTAGCCCCGTGCAATTCAAACCTCTATGATTTAAGAGTATGACCATTTGCAAAGCAATGGGGATTGGAGGGCTCCGTTTGACATCATGTCGCCGTATGGCGGGTATATGGGTAACATGACCGCTTGAAGGCATGAGCCAACCAAAGACGCACCAATCATCTATCGTGGAAACGACATTGGGGTCGACGCTTGCCTCCCTCGCCCGTTCGCCGAACAATTTGTTTCCATGCTAACCCCGATCGTATAAGCGGTTGTTGTCGCACCTTCCCGCAATGAGTGCGAAGTCCATACGAAGCAGTCTCGGGAGTTGACCTTGATGTCCGTGAGGACGAGCTACATCCAACTCGAAAGCGTGTCCGTTGACTAGCATGCTAGTTTGTCGCGACTGTCGATCGCACAACGATACATACGATGGAGTCTTGTCAGTAAGAGCCATTCGTAGTCGGTAACCATCGAAATAATCATATGTAGACGGGCTATCCGACTATGTGCCCTACTTTGAATGAAGCACACTAGCCCGTGCTCTGTCGTTACTCCATGTTGTCCCTTCATGTCGCGATGGTACATGATGATCCATCCACCTTGCTGAGTTACGACGAGGTACTCAATTCATGCGCTACCGCGTGAGAGAAAGAGAAATAATACGATGGTAGCGACAAAGGCCCGTAACAACTCGATATTATTTCGCGCTACGTCCATAGTAGTTGGCTGCTACATTTCGAGGCTTATAACTTCCGCCCGTAACACTGCGTGTAGAGCAAGTATGACCGGGTCACCGGGAGGGGTACGCGGATGGGCGTAGGTGAAAGTGTCACATGTGACGCTAAAGCTAATTTGAAATTTGAAATTAAACACTCCAATACCAATAAAAACCGGCTGGAGTTTCTGGGCCCCCCCTTTTGCTATGCCATACATGACTTAGAAGCGTGAGGTAGACCGTGAACCACTAATCCCAACCTCTCCAATGGCAGTAACGATATCGTCTAAAACATACCCGTACAAGTATCCAGGTACTTACTATTTTCTGACCTATACTATTTTTTTTTCATGGATACAGTATGAAATAAAAAATGTCGCTATTTACCACGATACACGGCCTGCTCCAGCCGCGGCGGGGTTGCCGATCAGCAAGGCTGGTCAGCATGAGCTGGTCGAGTCGAACCTGCCTGACCTCGGCTCCTGTGCGACTCCGGTCGTGCCGGAGGTAGGGGGAAAGGCAGGTGGAAAACCCCCCTCGCGCAGGTCGTCGTCGGACTCGTCTCGATCCGTGCTCGTCCCCGTCCGAGATATCGGAGATAGTGGCTGCTCTGCTCGGCGCGACCCTCCACCTAGTCTAGCCTTCTCCCCCCCCGCGGGGGTTGGGAGGAGAAAAAAGCTAGGCTGCAAACGGTGTTCGGCTGGCTCTCCTGCCTCCGAGCTAGATGTCACATGTCCCTTGTCCGTTTGCCGTCTGTTTCCACCACCCATTTGATCGCGCTGTGCTGGCCGCACTTGTCTCCCCCGGTGATTTACGTTGATAAGGGGCCGCCTATACGAGCAGTGTGTTGATGTGATAACCCGGGGCACACTGCATGAGGCAGCCTGTCGATAACCGGGTACCGACTAGGGGAGGGGGAACGGATAATGCCCCAGGATCGGCTATCCTCAAAAGATGGTGGGTACGGGAATATTTAACCGAAAACCCCCCGTACCGGGTTTTTCCGGCGGCGGATGATCCTCCCGACCTCCGCCGCCAGACCGTGCCGCTCCTCCGGCTGCGACTCGCCTCCGTCCTGCGTATCTTCGGGCCTCTCCCCCAAGGGAGACCAGAAGGTTTCGCATGGCTGGCGACTGCTAGCGAGCGCCGTCCCTAGCGCTGCTTCCCAGCTGTCCGCCGCCAACTCCAACACCCTCGTCCCACCGCTGATCCGTCCGTACCCCTCTTCGCCAAAAAGTATTTCGCAAACGCCGCCCCCGCCCCATCGTCGGGAGAGTATCTGCGAGTATTTAGTCGCGGAAAGAACATATCGGACTGGCCGAGCGGGAGATCCCTGTGCCGGTGTACGGATATTATGTTTTTCCAAAACCCTCCGTACAGGGCTTCCCGACAGCTGCTGATCCCTCGGATCGCAGCTGTCGGTACCTCGTTCAGCCCCCTACCGTGCCAGGCATGGCACGGCTATGGGGTTACCAGCGCCCACCGCGTGGAGGTAGAGGTACGTGCCGACGGGCCTGCGAGCGCACCCCCCTCCGGGGCCGCCGCCGCTGCGCCGCCGGCGGGCGCCGACGCTGATGCTAATCCTTTGCGCACTAGAGCGACCACATCGCATAGTGCGACCGGCTCGCGCCCGCGATCCTTGTGGAAGTTGTTGACCGCCGAAAGATTAGGTTGTAAGCTCGGAGCCTTTATCGTGCCTAGGTTGCAAAACCACATTATAAATCTGGCCATCGTAGCGGGGTTACTTGCGAGGGGAGAAAATTGTTGGTCTTCGAAGAATCTAAACTACAAGTGGATGGTGCAACCGTACGTCGCTGAGATGTAAGGCGCCATTCTAATGTAAGCAAGTGGAGTGTCTCCGCACCGAGAACGTCCGAGCCCAAAATTCGAGACATGCACGGTCGCATAGAGTCCGTCCACGGGTTGGTGCACTATGTAAAAAGTCTCGACGCTATGCTTTCGCGTATGCTACCGTTTGGTTTAAGTGCTTGTCATCCGCGTAGCCGGTGGGCCTTCTCCACTTGCGAAAGTAGACCGTATTAAGATGACGGCTCCGCGTCGAAGGTATATCCAAGCGGCGCTCGCCGGCGGCGCAGCGGCTGCGGCGCCGGAGGGGGTGCACTCGCATGGCCATCGGCACTCATCCCCACCTCCTCGTGGTGGGCCTTGGTAACCCTATAGCCGTGCCATGCATGACACGGTTCGGGGCTAGGCGGGGTGAATGCGGCAGCTCCGATCTGCGCGATCATCAATTGTTGGGAAGCTTCATTGCGGAGGGCTTTCAGAAGAATTAGTTGTACACTACCATTGCCTAGATCTCCCGCTCGGCCAATTTATATTTAAATATAAACTGAACTTATTTGCAATGTTTACCGGGTGAAATTGGTTGTTGTCCCCGCGCCGTCCTAACTTTGTCTGAGGCCGGGTAGGTGTCGCGACATGTGTTCACATAAACGTGCTGGTACTCGCGAGTTGCCGACAGAAACGGTCCCAAAATGCAATGCGGACTGTATTATTCTGACACGTAGCGGGGAAAATTGTCCGCGGGCGAATTAGCCGACGTATGCAAGAGACCGGCGAGGAAGGAGCAATGCCAATATGGTTGTCAAGTACGTGTAGGCACCTAAAAACTTAGACGTGCTTAACTCGTGTCGACTCCCCCCTTTCGCCAGGGGCAAGGTTAGATCCTCGCTATGTCCGATGAGCGCTGCGGCGTCGCCTCGGGGAAAAACAACATTAATACTAATTAAATGTAAACGCGGGCCGGATTTTCGTGGGTCGGTTTAAAAACCATATTCGGTCGAGAGCATCGGTAGGCTAAAGGCTGGGTGGGGCTGAAAGGTGGGTGGGGCGAGCGTGACGCCGGGCACTTTTATTAGTATTGTAATTATCTTTTCCCACAATCGCCAACGAACCTATACACATGACTTGTCCGTGATTGCAACTTGTGCCCCACAATGGGTGGAGGACACGGAAAAGGTACTTTGAGACGCCCCGGGGGAACAAGCCGAGGGACCGTCGGGTAACATGCCATCTTGTTGGAACAATTGCTTTGCACTGTTAATCCATGTACATACGGAATGGCATGAAGGGGGTGAGAACCGCCGCTTCCCGGAACGGAGTTGAACGCCTTATCCAAGTACCGCCAAAAGTCGGTACCCGATAAGAACATAATGTGTATATGAACCCATCGCATCGCATCGCGACTGAGCGGCGAACACCTATAGCGAACACCTACAGGTGGAGGGCCAAGACTCCCCCGGAGTCTAGCGTAAAGATGTGTCCATTAGTAGTCCTACGGAGGGATATGTAAACATGCTCAAGTGCGGCTAGTTGCTTTTACCGCTTCATGTCGCTATTTGTCATCGCCACCGTTCACAATGGCGCCAAAACTCCGCACGGCGGACCCCCGCCGACACTCTTGACGACCCTTCGGACCATACCTCTCACCGTAGCACCCGGGACATTCCCCACCAACCCTTGGTGTTATAGCGCTCGTCTTGGAGCAAATGGCGCTAATCGATGCCCGCATGGACGCACAAGCGAGTGACTCTTTTGCATAACGCCAACGTGACGCGTTGCGCGACTCCCCGTGCAACAATTTTGAAATTTGAAATTTGAAATTAAACACTCCAATACCAATAAAAACCGGCTGGAGTCTCTGGGCCCCCCCTTTTGCTATGCCATACATGACTTAGAAGCGTGAGGTAGACCGTGAACCACTAATCCCAACCTCTCCAATGGCAGTAACGATACCGTCTAAAACATACCCGTATCCACGTACTTACTATTTTCTGATCTATACGTTTTTTCTTTTGGATACAGTATGAAATAAAAAATGTCGCTAGTCTCCACGATACGCGGCCTGCTCCAGCCGCTGCGGGGTCGTTGATCAGCAAGGCTGTTCAGCATGAGCTGGTCGAGGCGAACCTGCCTGACCTCGGCTCATGTGCGACTCCGGTCGTGCCGGAGCTTGGGGGGAAAGGCAGGTGAAAACCCCCCCTCGCATATGTCGTCGTCAGTCCCGCCTCGATCCGTGCTCAACCCCGCCGAGGCATTAGCCGCTCCTCTCGACGCATCTCGCCACCTAGCCGAGTCTTCTCTCCTCCTTCGGGGGCTGAGAAGAGAAAAGAACTAGGCTATAGACGGTGTCCGGCTGGCTCTCATGCCCCCGAGCCAGATTTTCTCCTGTCCCATGTCCTTTTCCCGTCTGTTTCCAACACCTATCTGATCGCGCTGTGGCCGTCCGTGCCCTCCCCCAGTAGTTCACGTTGTTAGGGGGCCGCCTTTACGGGCAGTGTGCCGTCACGATAACCCTAGGCACACTGCCCGAGGCAGCCTATCGATAACCGGGTACCGACTAGGGGAGGGGTTGGAAGAACACATGGATCGAGTTGCCGGTCCTCAAAAGATGGTGGGTACGGGAATTTTTCCAAAAACCCCCCGTACCGGACTTTTCTTGCGGCGGGCGATCCTAGTGACCGCCGCCGCCAGACCGTGCCGCTCCTCCGGCTGCGTAGCAACATGCCTCGCCCCCAGGGGAGACCTAAGGCTCTCGCATGGCTGGCGACTGCTAGCGAGCGCCGTTCCCCAACGCTCCTTCCCAGCTTTCCGCCGCCTGCTCCAACACCCTCGTCCCTCCGCTAGTCCGTCCGTACCCCTCTTCGCCAAAAAATATTTCGCAAACGCCGCCCCCGCCCCATCGTCGGGAGAGTATCTGCGAGTATTTAGTCGCGGAAAAGACATATCGGACTGGCCGAGCGGGAGATCCCTGTGCCGGTGTACGGATATTATGTTTTTCCAAAACCCTCCGTACATGGCTTCCCGACAGCTGCTGATCCCTCGGATCGCAGTTGTCGGTACCTCGTTCAGCCCCCTACCGTGCCAGGCCTGGCACGGCTATGGGGTTACCAGCGCCCACCGCGTGGAGGTAGAGGTAGGTGCCGACGGGCCTGCGAGCGCACCCCTCTCCGGGGCCGCCGCCGCTGCGCCGCCGGCGGGCGCCCCGTGCAACAATCATGCTCTAACTCCGGTCCAACTACCCCCACAACCACCACACCTTTAAGTCGGCCACCCCGACCCCACCCCCGCACCACCCTTCCGTGCTGGACAGCCCTACCAACAACATATGCTTGGCGGGCAGCCGTATCTTTACGGTAGCCTACAATTCCAACATGGTCATTCATCGGTGCCGGGTGGCGAGCCACACATGCCCGATGGCCAACCATTCACTCATGTGAATTGTGGGAGCAACAATGTGGCCGTCGCCCAACCATTGACCCAATGGTCATCGGACGAGCCGTTAACGAGGCGACCGGCTTCGACTAATAGTCCATGAACCGCTCCATAAAAATGACCGTCCCCACCATGGGGCCGAACACCGACTTCAAGCAATGGAAGTGGAATTTCCTCACCTTCATGTCCCTCAAAGATGCGCATATCATCCTCCAGCTCGTCATCAACGAGTGCGGTGTTTGGCTCGACGAAGCAGCTCAAAACTATACATACGCACTTTTACTGCACGTTGCAAGAAAGAACAAGCGCGCTGACCGGGCGATCAAGTTGCATATTTGCTGCTCGCCTTGACCTCACGACATATGCATGGGACATTTCGTGTGAGCGCTTGGATGGCCGGTCATTCGCACGCTAGTTGTCCTTGCTGAACAACCTTATGCTTCGGCAGCGCCCCGGCCAGTCGCTCATAGAGTACGTCTACTTCATGCGCTTGTCCTTCGATGACTACAACATGACTTGTGAAATGATACATGGGTCGGCTGCCATCCACCCACATCACGTGGAACTCCTCATGCTACGTGGCACTTCCAACACCAGTCAATTCGTACAGGCGAAGCAATGTGTTATCAATCCCTTCGACACCAACTACCCCATGTCAACGGACAAGGTGATAGCTAACATCCTGGCGCCCGCCGGCGGCGCAGCGGCGGCGGCCCCGGAGGGGGGTGCGCTCGCAGGCCCGTCGGCATCCCCTCACCTCCCCGTGGTGGGCGCTGGAAACCCCGTAGCCGTGCCAGGCCTGGCACGGTAGGGGGCTAAGAGGGCCGACAGCTCGATCCGTGGGATCAGCAGCTGTCGGGAAAGCCCTGTACAGAGGGCTTTTGAAAAAATAATTTCTGTACACTACCGGCGCCAAGATCTCCCGCTCGGCCCGTCCGATATGTTTTTTCGCGCACAGATACTCCTAGATACAGGCTTACTTTTTAGGAGTGGGGCCTGTACTACGGCAGCGTTTGATGGCGAGGAGGGTACGGCCGGATCAGCAGTGGGAGGCGGGTGTTGGAGCTGGTGGTGGCCAGCCGGGAAGCAGCGCCAGGAAAGGGCGCTCGCTAGCTATCGACCGGCCCTGTACCGGTCGAACCCTACCGAGGGGTGAGGCGAGACACGGCACAGGACGGTGGCTAGTCGCAGGCGGAGGAGCGGCTACAGGAGGCGGCGGCGATCCTCAGGATCAGCCGCCGCCGAAAAGCCCTGTACGGAGGGCTTTTTTGGACACTAAAATAATGTCCGTACCCGGCGTCGCGCAAGTTGGGGAGCAGCACCAGGGTAGGGCGCTCACTAGCGCGCCGCTACGTCGTCCAGCGTCATCTCCCGGGGGGAGGAGTCAGCTGGGACGGCAAGGAGGACAGTCGCGACGGGAGGAGCGACACGATCTGGCGGCGACGACCCTTTGGGTCGGCGCCGCCGGAAAACCCGGCACGGAGGGTTTTGCTTAATTCCGGGCGCCCGCGGCCCGCCGGATCCGGCTACGGTGACCTGCCCCCCCCCCTCTTCGACACCCACTACCCCGACAGACCTTAATACTCCTATGAGTCCTTGAGCGTGGGCCCGGGTGAGCGCGGAGGCCCCCGCTCAAGAACAGGCTGCTCGGTGGACGCGCGATCAGAGGGGGGAGGGTACGGCCACAGGCCGGAAAACCGACAGGTACCCGGGTACCAGACAGAGAAAAAACCGGGGAAATGAGCGGGGAAAATTCAGGCGCGGAGGCAGGAGCGCTAGTTTTTTCTATGTCTGTGCGTCTCGGTCCCCCCCACCTGTCCTCGAGGTGATGGGGGACCTCGACACGGAGGACCGCCGCGTCGGTGGACGCGGCAAGACCTTGGGGCGGGGTCTACGGGATGGAGCGGCGGGATCGACGAGCGACCGCGCGAGGAGGGGTTTTTTGCCAGCCTTTCCCCTCCTACCTTCGGCAAGACCGAAGTCACGCGGGAGCTAGATTAGGCTGGCCCGTCGTCCCTCCCGAACGCCGACCGGCCTAGGCCGGTCGACACCCCGGTTCGGCGGGAGCGGGCCGTGCATCGTGAAGGTCGAGCAGCAGTTTAGTTTTGCATTCCTAGACAAGTGGATTTATTTTTAGATCTGTTTTTCTTGATTACAAAATTATTACGCTGTTACTGCTTAGGTGGGGGGACTGTGGCAATTACTGCGGTTGCTTACAGTTATATAACTCCCGAGGAACGTCGGCACACATTGCAGATAGGTGTGTCGATAAGAAATGTACCTGGTCGGAGAGACCCGGGCCCAACTTGCTAAATAAGTCCTGTATGGCGGAAGTAGAGTGGCCCGTGAGACAGCAGCCGGTCCAGTTTGCCGGGTCATGTTGTAAACAATTTCAATTAGCTAACATCCTCCATATGGCTATGAACATGCAAGACGAACTCCTCGGAACATCTTTGCCAACCCCAGCTGGTCCGGCCCCACCGATCTCTACGCTCGTCGCAGTTGGCCGTGGTTCCTATGGTGGACATCGCCACCCCGGTCGTGGCGGTCGCAGTGGTCGTGGACTCCTACCAAGTGCAATGCATGTGGCTGCATCGAATACACCATGTCGTCGTGCACGGCCTCGGATGACGCACTGTTGAAGTGGACTCTTGCTAAACGCAAGGTGATCATCCAAAAGTATGGCACCGCCTCAACACACATTGTCCTCTTGAGCGACGTCCCACCACACGACTCCCATGTGCCCGCATCTCTCGACATGCCCACCCTAGAAGAGTGCACTACTGCACAAATGAATATGATGACATAGAGGTGAGTGTCCCTTTCACCTTTGTTGCGCTCTCATCATCCCTCACCCCTAGCCTTGATCTATCATTGTTCCGGGTCGTCGTCTCGGCATGCTCCATCAATGAAAATGGAAATGATTTGCAATAATACTAGCAAAGTGGACCGGGTATTGCCTAACGGCCATAAGTTGCTCAGCCATTTAGGACACTTAAGAGCAAATATTGGCCCGGTACTATTCGACCAAGTAAACCTATCAACACAACTATGTGTAATGTGTGCCGACGTTCCTCGGAGGTTAAAAGCTATAAGCAACCGCAGTACTTGCCAGATTCCCCCGTCTAAGCAGTAACATCAGAAATAATTTTGCAATCAAACAGTATATCTACAAAAATAGAGCCACTTGTCAAGAAATGCAAAATGAAATTGCTGCTCGATCTTCACGCTGCGGAGCCCGCTCCCACCGAACCTGGGTACCGACCGGCCTCGCGGCCGATCGGCATTCGAGAGGAGCGACGGGCGAGCCTAATCTAGCTCCTGCGTGACTTCGGTCTTGCCGGAGAAAGGAGGGGAAGGGCTAGCGAAAAAACCCTCCTCACGTGGTCACTCGTCGATTCCGCCGTTGCATCCCGTAAGCCCCGCCCCAAGGTCGTAGCCGCTTCTCACGTCGCGATTTTTCCTCCTAGTCGAGGTCCCCCGTCAACTCGAGGATCGATGATCGACTACGTGAGGAGTTCTTTTCCGCCATCATTTCCCCTCCTATATCTCCAGCAAGACCGAAGTCACGCGGGGACTGGATTAGGTTAGCCGGTCGTGCTTCTCGAACGCAGATCGGCCTAGGCCGGTCGGCAGCCCGGCTTGGTGGGAGCGGGCCGTCGTCGTGAAGGTCTAGCATCTGTCGGATAGTTGACCCGTTACATGTTGTACACAATTTGAAGTACAAGCACAACCTTTTATTTTGCATTCTGCACGTGGATTCATTTTTAGATATGATTTTCTTGTTTGCAAAATTCATACTCATTCATAGGGAACTTTGGCAATTACACTTCCTCCACAAAAGTTCGGACAAGATCTCGCACCTTCGCAAGTGAAAATGTAACCATGCGTCGACTTTATTGACAAACCTCCCGAAGTACTAGGCAATGCGTTGGCGCCCAAGATGGAATGCGCCGACAACTATGGGGGGGCGAATTCGAGCACTACCGGGCTTTTGTACATGGGGTTATCGCGCCCGCACCCGTGCGGCACGCTCTTTCAAACAATCGCCGTGTTGGCTAGACGAAAAGAGTAACGGGCGCACAACGCCGCAATATGAATGTTGATGCGACGGTCGCGCAAATATAATGCTCAGGCGACGGAGGGGGGAGGTGTTGGGCAAGCCGCTGTGGGGGAAACGCACGAAATCGCGTATGTAGACTTACCACCGATATGCGCACAACCCAAGGGCAAGCCACCTTCGCCTACAATTTTCAAACGATTGTAACTTACTCACATATGGTCAAAACATTTTTGAACATGTACCGTTGGACGCGCCTTTTCAATTCGCGTCGAACACACTTACTCCGGAGTTCAATTATCCACTAACGAATTTTAGTGAATTACTTTAATTTCCGCATTATTCCGGCAAAGCTGTGCCACAATGCCAATATGCAAAGCAACACCCGTCGAAGTCGGCTCACCTGATGAGGCTATTTGTGCGGGGTTTGTCGATGTATTTTTTTCGATTCTTCATTTCTAATATTTTCCGAGCCCAATTCCCGACGTGTGCCACGCGTGGGGCGGGCGTGGTTGGCACAAGCACATACCCAAGCATTCCAAACACCACCGTCAACGTGACGTGTCCCTAACGGCCAAGTTGGACCTCGCCCCTCCCCTAAACCAATCGCCCTCGCATGTTTACAACGTGCAGTGTGTTTATCCAAACATGCGTCATGTGCGTTTTTGCTCGCTTGCTTTCCAAAAACATCACCCGTGCTTGTGGCGTGAACTTCCGTGCTCGATTCACACACCCGCAAACCAAACCCCGCGCATTGAACATGGCACCCACGCCTCCAAATCCCCTTCAAAAAGCCCCCAAAAGTACGGTTATGTGGAACACGGAGTAATATACTGCTTTGTATTAGCCCTTGAGCAATGCCCAAACGTGGCGCTCAGAACGAAGTGTGTAGTTCAGACATTTTTCTAAGAATTTATGGGCTTAATTCGACAAACTCCACCGACAACACTCGCTTTAAGCGGAGGTGTAACCCCCACGGATGACGGCTTACTATTTGCTACCGGGCTCTCCTACAATTGGGTGGTATTCGGGTCTGGGCGTGCTTGACGTGGTGAGAGGGGAGCGTGTTCTTGACAAGCATATGTTTAAATAGTCAAGACTGCAACAACGTGTCCCGACCTTTGTGGAGGAGTGTACTACGGTTGCGTACAATTTATGAAGTGGCTTGCCTAGCAATATGCATGTTGGTAGGACCGCTTGCGCAATGCCCAAGCATGGCGCTTAGGACGGCGTGTGTAGTTAATAATACAATTACATAGGAATTTATGGGCTTAATGCGATAATCTCGGCCTACAACACTCCCTGGAAGCCTGCGTCTAACCATACCGAATGACGGCTAAGCTTCATTCCCGGCTCTACTCCACTTTGGTGGTGCATGGGTGTCGTCGTGCTTGATGTGGTGAGGGGCAAGTGTTCTTAACTAGCTTTTGTTTAGCATGTTGCATGTCGGAACTTTCGTGGAGGATTGTACTTGCAATGATAAACGATAGGCGATGAGGGCGTGGCTTTACCATCAAGGACGTGCGTGGCCATGTGCGTCATGCAAGAGTAGTGTTTGAGCGTCATACATACTGTCGCGGGGTACACATTTCTCAAAAATCGGCTTGAACTTGTAGCAGCATCGTACATCTACGTGTTGTGTTGAGGGTGGCACGGATTAGCTAGAGGTATGCACCTTATGACTTTATGCGAGCATGAGCCTCACTCCGAGCCTTCGTTGTACTATATTATATACATTTAGCTTCCACGCCGATGCCCTCAGAATCTTAAGCTTCACACATACTTCGAAAACACCCAACACTAAGAACATCAAAATATTGGCAAAAGAAGATTTTGTTTTAGAAGCAAACCCGCCTAGCGTCATAATAGGATGCAGAAGCTAACGGGAAGCAAGATGAGATTATTTGGAAAGACGCCAAAACAAAATACGGCATAGACACAATGGCAACTTAACATACCACCCAAACAAGTGAACTCATTACCTACGTACCTTCAATCTTGATTTCAATTCTAGCTTGGTCGACCTTACCTTCAGCAAACAGAAACTCACTGCTGCATACCCTCACTGCGTCTCCACGGCTGGACAGAGATGACCGAGCTCGTCGAAGACACGTACAACCCGAAAATTTAACACAGTCGCACCGCATTCCGCTCGCAATCGTTGCCGCATACCACAAGCAGGAGGAAAACAAGATGCAACGGCAAAATGAACACAGACCGTGCGTGCTTCAGACATCAAACACATTGGAGCAAGACTGGGGTTGCAAACTTCTGAAATTAAACATGACACAAACTCGCAAGCATACATCTAATACTACGCAACTCCCAACGCCAGTCGCAGCACAGGTCGCTTTAGTCGGCCCGAGGCTCGTGCTATTGATGTCTTCATTCAGGTGCAACCGCATTGACACAGACGAGCCTATCAGCCGGTGTCCGCTTAATGCGCAGAGGGCTTTAGCCCAGAAATGTGACGAGGCTGGAGGTTGCTCGCATACTAAACATAAAAAACAAACAACCTTGACGACCACAACGCCTCTACGCAGCAGTGCAATGCTGATAATCCGTGGAAATTGGGTGAAGGAGGGAGGTTGCAGATGGTGATTGCTTGGGAGAGAAACTGCTCGAATGAGTGGTGCTGCTGCTATGGTGGTGACATGTGCCATGAACCGCGTGCCATGTCATGCCATGCCATGCCAGGTGCCGGTGCCGTGACATGCTCGATGCGTGAGGTCTGCAGGTGAGCCAGATACTTAAGGTCAAGACGAGGGCAGAGTGAACATGGCAGAGGAAAACACAAAATCCAGCATCCGAGCGAAGGGGAGGCAGAAAGAATGCAGCATGCGCTAGGATGTGTGCGTATGTGTATGTGAGAGTGCGGTGCAAAATGGATGGTATTTCCTTGGTGGATGGGTTTAGATGCGCACTCACCTTAGACAGTTGGCTGGGGAGCTCCCGCGGCAGCAGCATCGCCTGGATTGATGCAGCAAGTCAGCACAGCATAAGTTAAGTATGAAAGGGTAACAAACGAGGGGCGGGGATGTCGTTGCAAGGACAGAAATGCGCCGGATCACCACCTCCGAGTGCAATGGCGGCTCCTCACTGGCTCGCCCGACTTGAGGGACACCAGTTGGCCTGTAGAGTGAAAGCGTGAATAAAGAGAGGAAGCAGGCGGAGGTGCCGAATGGGCTCGGCGAGGGAGGGCGTGCGAATCAAGGGTGGGGAGTAGGAAAGGGGAAGACTGACCTGTCGCGTCCCTCTTCTTGCCAACGGTTTTTTGAGTATGGATCCGGATGCCGCCGCGGTCAGAGCTCTGGAGGATGGCCCCCCTGTGCACATTTAAAAGAAGACAGCCCTGTCAGTTTCCGCTATGGCACTTGAGGAGGAACATGCTTACAAATGATGAAATAACATGACCGGAAGTCAGTTAAAATCATTTCACGCTGTAAATTTATGACATATCATCCGGACGCCATTCCGTTATTTAAACACACCACATTAGTTGAGACATCATGGCAGGCATCGAGCACACAGTACCCATAGCCCCAGTTTGTGGTATGTGGGCGCATCAAAGAGAATTAAGGGGTTAGGGGGGCGAGTGCGAGGGCGAGCGCACCTGTTGCTGCTGGTGAACCATCATCGCGATGCGACATCCGTAAACTCCACAAAACACGTCGTGCTGCGGTGATTGCGCACCATCTTCAGCTGACTGAACCCTGGTTAATATGGCATAGCGTCGACGTGTCAGTTAAGCAAGCACAGACTGCCCATTCACCACAAATGGCTAAAAAAAACACGTGCTCGAGCTTCATATTCTCAACACACAAATGTTTCAGCAATTGACACAGCTATCATGACAAAATAGAGTAGCACCCGCCCTTTCGTTTCAGATAATGAGGGTCGGCCGACAACGCACCGGCATGTGACAGAAAATGGCGCGGAGCTCCGCCTCGCTGGTGTTGTCGCCGAGGTTTCCAATGAAAAGGGTGTTGCAGGGCGGGTTGTCCTTCGTGTTGGACACCTGCACACATGGTTTCAGCCCAACGTTAAACCCTTCACTCAAAACCATTCCAATTGCTTCCCCCGTTCATCCATCCACTCGTCCATCCATTCCATTCATTAGAGTATCCGCCTATCAATAAAATTTATTTACAATTTGTTGTACAACGACATCATGCAACGCTCACGAAGGCGGGAGACCGAGAGAGGGGTGTGAGAGGGTCACCTGCTGGTAGCCGCCCGGTTGGGACTGGGGCGCGGGCGCATATCCAATGTAACCCGGGATAGTACTGCTTCGTAGCCGGTGTGGCGGCGGGGAGCTGACGCGGCCGCTTCGCGGTAGCGCCCTCTGCATCCTTAAGTACATGTTCTTGTGCGCCATCTCCGCGCGCAGCACCGCCGTCTCATCAAAACTGTTTCACCGGAGGCGACGGGGGGCAGGAGCAACAAGGGTCGACCGGCTGAGAGACATGGGCGGGGATACGTTACAGCCAGATCCCAGGGCGGGGGGAAGGGGTATCCACACGCACCAGAGGTTCTGCACGGCGTCCTTGGCAGCGCGGGCGGTGGCTCCGTTGGCGAACAGCGCAAAGCCCTGCGCATGGTTGCTCTTCCAGTGCTGCGCATATCGGGAACGGAAAAGTGTGAGAGGGGGGGGGGGAGAGAGGTTAGGTTAAGGATCGGGAGAGGGTGGCGAGGACGGTCGGATTCACAATCACACCCAGAGCTATAGGTGAGGGCCACGCGGCGGAGGTGGCCAAGAAGTGAAAATAACGGAGGCGATGGACCACGTCTAGGTGTGATGG
>JAPMLY010003703.1:0-17024 GCA_026401115.1 Tetraselmis chui | reverse complement strand
CAATGACGCAAACAACTTCCTACCCCCCGACCAACACACCGGCAACCCCACCCCTACCCCATTCGGCACACGATGGATGGTTGACATATACCTCGTCGCCAACCCCCTCGCACTCTCCACCCTCCCATCACCCACAGCCATGACCGCACTTCACAACACTCTCGAATCTATCTACGACACTCACCTCCCCAACCCCATCATCACCCCCCCACTTCCACACCTCTTTGAAACCTACTCACCCCACTCAGCAGGTTTATACCACCTCCCCCCAAACCCAACTCACCCTCTCACGTACCCCCTCCCGGAACGCTTGCATCTAACATACCCCCCAACCAGCGGTACCCTTGCTTGGAATTGGCAGGATTTTGTATACACAGACGGCTCGAAAAAAGGAGGCTCGTCCCCCCTCGGAGCAGCAGCTACCCACCCCGCCTCGGACACCAAAATCAAAATCATGGTGACCTCTACCCCTCCCTCACACATAATAAATCGCGCTGAATTAGCTGGCATAGATATAGGCCTCCAACTTGGCCGCACCCACCTCCTCACAGACAGTGCGTGCTCCCTCCGCCTCATACAAGGATACTTAAACTGCCCTTCCGCTTACAGACACAACATCCACCGCGACACCCTCTTATCCATCACACACACCCTTAAAAACCGCTGCGACGCAGGCATCCGCACACACCTCGGCAAAATCAAATCCCACAACCACTCCCTAGGCAACGACCTCGCAGACACCCTCGCCAACCTAGTCGCGGATGGTCACCCACCCGACACTACATACACCACAGGTTCAGAGGTCACGATAGGCCACTGGACCTGGCCATACACCCTCATTCCACAAACCCTAGGAGACCCCATACCCTACAGATACACCAACCTCAAAGTTGACGCACACACCTACATCACCAAACACACACACACACCTCTCTCGCAAACAACCAAACATGGAGCACTCCTCGCCCGCGCCGCGAAGGACGGCGCCGATTTCTCTTACCACAAAAAGCACTCAACCCTCACAAATGTCCAGTTCACACACAAACAATAATTCATGTGGGGAGTCCACAACACCCGCCTACTCACTCACAACCCCACACTGCGCTGCCCCCTATGTGGCCAATTCACTAGCAACGGCCACATGGCCGGTAACTGCCCCACCATGTCTGGCCTAAGACATGACCGACACAACAGCGCGCTGCAACTCCTACTCTCCCTATTGGAGCGCCACAACGGTGGCCGCTGGGAAACCATCACCGCAGACTTCGGTAACAAACCCATAAAATCCTTTGCTTCCCCCTCTCTTGCCCACACTCCGCTTGACTGCCACCCACCCCACCCTACCCACATGCCCACCCGCCTTGTTGATGCTGACGAAGGTCTCTCACCCACCTCCCTAACCTCGTGTCCCGCCATCCTCCCACCTGAGATTCCCCCCCCGCGCTACGACCCCCCGCACACAAACCCGACTTTATCCGCCTCCTCGAACCTCGATTCGTTGGCCACACAAACGGTCGCCGCCGTTACGCATCCATAAAAAAGATTCAGATAGGGGAATGGAAGTACTGCACGGACAATAACCTCTCCCACACAGCTAACCTCATACGTGCTAAATACACACCCCTTGCAAACGCCATCCGCAGCCACTGGCCAGGCACAGTGGTTGACATCCTTCCCATCGTCATGAGCCGCACAGGTACACCGCACTCCTCCACCATCACGAGTCTCACCTCCCTACTCACCGCCCGCACCGACCCTCCTGATAAACTCGTCTCCAAAGTACGCCTCGACACGTCTCGCATACTTGCACAACTCCACACGCATACTGTCCAATGGCTGCATCACCTCCTACTCATATATCGCATCAAGTCCCGCACGACCTCCCGCCGCGCCTGCGCACATTGCCCCTTCGCACGACCCTAAATGCACGCCGCCCTCGCCTCTTCTTGCACACCTTCCCGGGGGGGAGTAAAACCCCCGACCCCCATTGGAGAGGTTGGATTAAGGCGGTTAACGGTCTAGCCCTGACTTGTAAGTTCCATGTATGGCATAGTTGGGAGGGCCCAGAGACAGCAGCCGACGCATCCGGCTTTTGATAAAAACCGGCGCATACGGTACATGTTGTAAACAATTTCAATTTCAATTTCAATTGCAAGGGAGCTGTTAAGGAGGCTGATGGCGAGTCGGCCGAGGTCATCTGCGCCAAGCAAGTGCCAAAGGTAACGTCCATTTTGACAGCCAAAGGAACTGTGACGGGGGCGTGAGTGAGATGGTACCAGCGGGGGCGGGCTTGCGGTATGGTAGTAGCCAGCGGGCAAGAAAGCGCGCGCGGCAGAAATGTAGTCGCACGCTAGAGTAAAGAATATACAGCGCCGCGCCGCGTCAGGCAACCACTATGACAGAGTGGCAGTCGGAAAGCCACGACGCTCCAACGTGGCTGGTCAACCCCCTTTCGCGTTACGAGCCGTCTTGAAAAGAAAGGGTCCCGGTGGGGTGGGTAGACCACCAAGTCGCGCGCCACTTCGAGCACTTGTTGGTACCACATGCGTGCCGGGCAGTGCGGTGTAATGACGGTCGCCGTGGCGCCAGATTGGCGCAGTTTGTCGACGAGCTGTTGCAAGACACTCCACGGGGGGTTGCAATAATTGCGTTCGGCCCGCCATAGACTGTCGGGGAGGCACAATCAATCCACCACCTCGCATTTGGGGTCGCGCCAGCGAGCATCAAATTGCGGTGGCTTGGCGTTCTCCATGGTGGCGAAACGGTCGATCGAATCCGGCCCCAAAGGGAGTCGAGGTAGCGGAAGGCGCGTGGATTGAGCTGCCAATCGCCGTAGTCCAGATCGCGGTTGAGTCGGTTTGCCCAAGTGTCGGTAGCTGAGCGGATGTATCGCGGGCGCACTTTGATGTCGTTCCCGTCGATTAGGCACCGGAGGCGGCGCAGCTCCTTTACCATGAGCGGTGAGCGTGACGAGAGCTTGGTGAGGGACGCCACCACTGCTGTGATGTCCTTGATGACCTCGCACCCTTTCAACTGCGGGAGGAAACACTCGGTGGCGCGACGAAAAGCTCGCAGCTCCTTCCATGTGATGTGGTGGCGCCGGTCCTCGCCGTCCCAAAAACCACGCGCCTGAAAGGCGGGGTATTCAAAGAAGACGGCCCCCCAGCCGTAGCCAATGGAGTCGGAGTGGATGTACGCAGTCTCTACCGGTCTGAAAATGGAGCGGGCATTGTGTTGTGTCGGGACCGTACGCCACTATTCGAGGTCGCGTTTGAGCTTGTGGGTCATGCGCACGCGCCCGCCCTAGCCTTGCCGCGTCTCCAAGACTTTGTCCTATTTTCGTAAAACACTTCTGGCGGGAGCGATGGCGAGGTACAAAAGCTGTGCAAGGAATAGAAAAAACTCGACGGGGGGAGCGCGCGTGATCCAACATGGTCCTCGCAGGAGCTGAAACTCGGCAAAGTGTTGATTCCATGGGTGGGGCAAATCCTGGCGGAGATTGGTTTGAGTCTGGGTAGCAAGCTGTGTGTGTGTGTGTGTGTGTGTGTGTGTGTGTGTGTGTGTGTGTGTGTGTGTGTGTGTGTGTGTGTGTGTGTGTGTGCGTGTGTGTGTGTGTGTGTGTGAGGTGAGCCGGTAGCCGGGGGATCGCCGGAGCGGCCAGGGACGCCGCGGATCGAGGCGTTGCTGGACGGGTGAAGATCGAGGAAGCTCGACCTGATTCATACGAAGACTTGGAGGCGTATGGAGTCAGGTGGGGGCACGAGGACTACTCAGCGGGTGTTGTAGAGTGTCGGGAGGGCGGAGCGTGGGTGGTTGCCATCGCTCCAGCGGGAGCGGAGTTGACAGCTCGCATAGGGCTTGTAAGTGTTTCCTTCGGAAAATCAGTACTTTACTAGTACTCACTCCGGTCTATAATTCCGGTTGTAAAGAAGAAAGTTCGGTTCCAAACAATCTCAACGCGGTTGTTCGCGCTAATATCGACGCCGCAAGATATCGGACAGTGTATTGCCCAGCCCCACGAAAGTTCAAAACTTTCTAGACGCGAAGCTAATGACACACGTGTGAGTCTTAGACTCAAAGATGTGCGTATCATTGTCTTCCGCCGAATAATTATTTAGTGCACTACATGTACTACAATTAGGCATGATAATAGTGCTTCAACATATAATTATAGCCGGATATCAACCGACCATGCGCGGACGATCGACGGACGGCGTCGTGCGCGGACTACTTTATTACTACTTTCACGACATTTATGACCTGCATGGGCTATTCACCAACCCCATAGCTAGGAAAGGTGTGTCGACACGAATAGGTTCCGGTGCATACTGTATCTATAGCACTAGCAATACCGCACGGGTGCACAACGACAATGGGTATTCTATCTGCGATTTTTTTGCAGACATGGGCGGACCGGCGCGGAGAGCGGTCGTCCTTCGTCATGGAACTCTATGTGAGGCGAAATGGCCCTCTGCGGGACGATAGCGATGTCTACACTTTCCTCGTTTTATGTGGGTGAAATACATGAAAGACGCAGCAACTGATTTTATTCAGTTGTCATTTTCTTAATGATTAGCGACCCCATAACATGTTGAGATCCATGAGATGAGATCTAATATATATTCTTGCTAGAAGCAAAAGGATACCTGGAGGTGTTTTATTTTTTTCGAGCAAGCCGAAAACCCGGAATATCAGTTGTTGCATTGTTAGCACGATACTACTGCAAAATGTGTTGACTCACGAAGTGCATGGCTGGACTATTTACGTGCAACAATATATGAAAACACGTCGTGCTACTTATTTCCTACTTTTGGTCGCTTATAACAATCACGTCGGGTCACTCAATGGCTAATTGGTGAAACTTCTAAGCTCCAATGCCGACCGGAATCAAGTCAATGAAAAATGTGTTTGGCGCGATTGTGTACTTTTCCCAGACAGGTCGACAGCATGGAGGTTGGCAAAGGTGGTGGGCTTCCTTATAATGGCCTTCCACTTGGTTGGGCGCTTGAGACTACAATTCTGAGGAAGCGCAAGAAGAAGCATCATGCGCCAAATGTCATGTACAGAAATGGTGAAGTGGATGCCATGTCCACCACTTGTTTTGCTTCATTGCCCTAAGAATTCGAGTTTTTTGTTGGTTCTCTCGGAATATGTGCAGTCTTTCTTTTATATGTCTTTGCTTTTTCTGCTTTTCGTAGTTTCTTCCTTCGACGTTTCGTGACGAAGGTTTTGCGCTCATTTCAGATCAAGCACCTGACAAAAGTATTCTGGTTCATATATCACATCAGATATTGATTACTTTGAATTGAAATCGCAAGACGAAAGCTTCATTGAAAATCCTCGCCGGTGTCCGATTTACTCCTGTGACTGAGCTCACTGGGCTTAGAACAATGCGGAGCCACTGACGGACTTCGCCTTGTTATTATTGACGCCCATTGCCTACGGTGTGCTTCCTTCAACATTGATAGGATGGGTTCAGCCAACGCCTTTCTCGAAGCCCAAAAGAAATACTTACCTCAGGAATGGAGGCATATTACACTCACTTGAGAGTCATGGAATCACCTCAAGGAAAAAGTTGACTTGGTGAACGTGAAGACGGAGCCAACCCGCTCTACTCCTCCTTATGTTCCCCTAAGGGTGACGACCTCGATGGTTGTGGGCCCTGAGGCTGTCGGGCCTCGTCGCCAGCACTGCTGCACCACCTCCGTGTCCATCGCAAACGACACCATTGAGTCTGTGGATGGAGGCCGACGGCAATGCCAGCCCATGGCGTCCATGACGGTCAAGCTACCCAAAAGGCGCTCACCGCAGGCCAGCTACTCTCGTTGGTGATTGAAATTAATGAGGCGGCTCATGCCTCGGACAGCCGCATGGTCATTCACATCGATGACAAATGCAAAGCATACCGTGGCGGGAAATGAGGTGGGACGTCTGCCTTGAATATCTTCATGTACGAAAATCATTTCCTATAAATTCTTACCAATATAATGACAGTAAGCAGAATGTGCGGGGGGTGACCATGTCATTACCTTCTGTGTGAAAGTGACTTTTCCGTTACTTTGTGAGGTGACTTGTTGTAGCTCTATAGACGTGTCAAGAAGACGAGGAGCCGGACCGTGGACTGAGACTCCTCAGAAATTATATGCCAGTGTTGCAACTGCAAGTTCTGCGTGATTGGCTTCCACAAACACGCCGGTCATGACGTCAACGAAATAAGCACTCGGCGGTCTTATTTGAATGCTGCACAACTAACATATCCGCTTTCCTTGCTGGTGAGGGATGCCGCTACACAAACGCACACACAGAAGAGAAAATAGTATTTACTCAACATCGATTCTTGGGATAACAACCCAACGCATGTGTCGCATATGTTTGAATGTTAACATATATTATATGTGAATCACACTGTTTCTGTGGTTGAGGTGTCTCTGAATCCATTGCTCCCGATTTATTTATGATTTTGCGTATTAGCTTTGCACCCTCGTCACCGCCTGCTGATGAGGCAGAGGAAGGCGATAAAGATAGTGGCGATGAGCACACTGCTGAGGAGAGTTCAAACGGGAAACTATCTGACGAGGTATCAGCGGAGGGGTCTGTAAAGCATGTTAAGGTGCAGCTGGCCTGCCAACTTTCTTCAGCATGCGACCCCTACTCTATTATGTGGCCGAGCCTTATCACTATGACCTCTTGCAGTAACTGCCCACTTTGGCAAGAACACATTTATGTCGGCGCGAGTGATTTCCCACCTTTCCTACTTGTGTGACCTGCGTCCCATTGGTTGGGATTGTTATGTGCAGTAAGGGAACTGTGGGTTTGCACCAGCAATGGGCATGCCCGTCCTAAAGGTGACGGAAATTGTAATGGCAACGTTCCCACAATAAGTGCAGCGCATGCAAGGGGTTTTGCTCCACAAGCAGCAAATATGGAGGCTCAACTTATTGCCTCGTGAGCCACATACATCAGTGGTATCCCCTACACCACCTTCCGCAAAGCGGCGCTGGATCTTGATAGGTATGCTGTTACCATCACCTTCCATTCCCACTGAGTTGTGATTATAACAACTGCACGCGGTGTTCCTGACGAAACAGGGGCGTGAACATTATCTCAAGATCAGTCATCATATGGCTCGACAGAGCTCTTCGCGGCTCTTGCCAGGCTCAAGCAAACAATGTATCCCTTCCTTTCACGTGGCTGATTGTTTGGCAGAAAATCTATCTGATGAAGACCGTGTCTGCCGAAGTAGGGGGGCGACTTTTGAGCAAGGCAAGTCAGTGGAACTCATGAATCACGTGTTCTTACTTGCGCATGTGCGCATAATGTTGCCTGCTGTTTTCTTCATGTCTGAAATGTTTTGACATGTTGGTGTCGGTGTCTATTGTGTGGCGTACCGCACCTGGAGCAGACCACTGGAGCGGGGTTGAAAAAAATTGCTTGGAGTCCTCCGTCAGGCGCGCTCTGCAAGTCTGTGCTGTGGTTACACAGAATGAGGCTGCGGCAGATGTCCTCCCGGGAGCGGTTTTTCAGCGCAATGACCTCCGCAGCAAAACGGAGCACCTTGCGTCCCAAAAGTCTGTCGTCGCTACTGGACTCATTTACGTCAAGCAGGCGGTGAATGAGAGCCTCAGCACACCTGCGACACGTACCTTGGAGGACGCCAGCGCAGAGGAGACCTTCCGCAATGTCCTGCAAATACGCAGAAAGCTGAATTCGCAGTGGAAGGAGTCCAACAATGCTGCCATTACGCAGACCCAAGAGGTGCTGCGGCTTCAGACCCTTACCGAGTCCCAGTCCAACTTGGACCTTCTAAAGGGGAGAGTGGCGGCGAATATGCCTGATGGTGGGACTGGCAGAAGGCTGGGGCAGGACATGGCGACGCTCATGGCCATTGTTGTAGGGTAAGACTAGCCGGCGCGGATGCTCTGCCAATCCTGCATACAGTAGGAGCTTACTTCCATTCGACAATGCTCTTGCTGTTCTCTTTCCATAGACCAGACTTTGTCCCGACGACAAACATGTGTATGTATGGACACAGACATTGTGGAATATAGAGATGTAACCCAATAGTAACCGAGGTAGTGCAACAATTGGCCGATGCGCCCCTAAACTTGACTATCCGAATAAATGCACTGATAAACTCACATCATGACCATTGCAAGCAAAACAGTGCTCGTGTCTCCTCCAGTTTTTTCCCTTGTGTCGACTGCAAACGCACCGTTCAATCGAGTTATATTCTTGTGTCAGGGGTGGCGCTAAACAGGCAAAATGTGACACCACAACCTTGCACGGAAAAGAATTAACAAGCATCATAGCACAAGCAATATCACAATTACAAAAAAACTGAACGGCTACTATGAAGAACTCATTATTTGAAACCTGGCCTATTGCCGTGCCCTTTGGAGCTGGACGGGATCAGGGACAGGCAGGGGGGGCCTCACAAAGGCCTCCACCCCCCGCGGCGTGTATATGCGCAGCTCAATGTCCATGTCCTTCCTTGACGTTCCAAGCACAGACACCCAGCCCCCTAGCCCTGACACCGCTATGTCGACCAGCGCCTCTTTGCGGCCTGCGGCAAACGTGAGCAGCAGCTCAGTGTGCATGCTCGCGCGGGGATCTGACAAAAAACCAAGAAGAGGACACCAACACCTTGTTAGACAATTTATTGCGCAGCTGTAGCCCACCTGTTGTCTTTATCTCGGCCCTCCGCGACAGCCACAGACCCCCTCGTTGCCGGACAGACTCGGCGCCATACAGCTCCTGCTCCTCAGCATCCTCACCCAGTTCCGATTCAATCTCAATCGCCTTCTCCTCCTCCTCCCCATCATCAAAGTCAATCTCGTCATCCTCGCCAAGCAGTTGCAGCCCGAACGCCTGCGACCGGCGCAACATTAGTCTAAATCCAAAAACAAGGTCATCCAGGAGAGCGGCAATCAGGGGGAGTGCATTTCCAATTGACAGTGACTACGCATTCCCAATCAGATTGCTAAGCAAGCATTTGAGGTATCGTGGACACGCATCCGCACCTTCAGGGGTGCAGGACCGTAAAACGCGAGCTGTGTGCCGACAGGCGCCCGTACGACATCGATCCTGGCAATCCCACCCCAAAGGTAGGTAGCTTCGGGAACGCCATACGTCAGGTCAGAGTGAGGTACTGCCACAATCCTGCATTCACTGCTTGTCATACAAGAAAACAAACGACATTCTATCATGCAGCAGAGTAAACTCACCTCCGGGCTGTTCCTCATCGCTGAACTCTTCCACGGGTGGGGCGAGGTAGGGGCGCAGCTTCTTTCGGGGGTGGATTTCCTTCAGCTCCGATGGAGTCAAGATATGGGGGAGGCGGTGGTCCAGGTGCAGTCCCGGTGTGTCTGACAGACAGGCACGCGCAAAACGTGCATTCAAACCCAAGCATTAGCCAAAGACTTGGGTCGAGCGGAGTGCAGCCCATCAGGGGCACAGGGGAGGTTGGCGTAGCTATGAGGAGCAGAGGCTGGGGCATACCATAAAGGAACTGCCCCGTGGCAAAGCACGAAAGAGGGATGAGGGACAGGGTGGTTCCAGGCATGGGGGACTCGGTGGGGGAGCGCTTGGCCAGCGTGATGGCCGCCGGGTCAAATTGCATCGAGCTCATGCTGCCCATCTCCTTTAACAGAGCGCGCACAAACGCCGACTTTCCTGCAAACCGTGAGACACGCACCCACTGAGCACCCACTGAGCAACCCCCCCCCCCCCCCCACAAGCGCCACAATACAATACCCCTACGGGAATGAGAGAGGGTTCACACCAACGTTTGCGGCGCCAATGACGTACACATTCCGGCCACGACGCTCCCGCCTAATCGCAGATACGGCCTGAGGTATACCTTGAGTGTCCGAGAGGATACAACCGTCATAATTCATTCATATGATGACGCAGAGGGACACACCAAAAGGACAGAGGGGGAGGTACGCAAGATGGGCATGGTGGAATATGCACCTTCGCTCGTCCGGCTGCTGATGGCCTTGACTCCCATCACATTTAGGCGCTTGTAGGCGGCTGTTTCCAGCAGCCACTCCTCCACATCCAACAGTTCTGTGCCCTGTGTAACCGAAATGGTAAT
The DNA here is from genome assembly GCA_026401115.1 of Tetraselmis chui. Taxonomy (NCBI): domain Eukaryota; kingdom Viridiplantae; phylum Chlorophyta; class Chlorodendrophyceae; order Chlorodendrales; family Chlorodendraceae; genus Tetraselmis; species Tetraselmis chui. The sequence goes on along the minus strand of JAPMLY010003703.1, from coordinate 6,928 downwards.
CAGAGACTAGAGTGCACGCCACATTTCTAAAGCAGGCGTTCCCAGCTGCGACGGTTATCAAACAGTATCATTCCAGGGGAAACACCTTTGGCAGTAAGTCGGCCTTCGTTCCAACAAGCATAACCGGATTGTTTCCAATCAACTCCCGAACACGTCCTTGCAAGGGAGAGATAGGCAGATCAGGGACAAAGTGGCTCAACATCTGTGACGTTGTGTTGGGTGCCTAAATTTGACCTAAGTCACAGAGCACTGTCTCCGCGCTTCAAGAAAAGCGGGGGTGACTCCTCACCCAGAAAGCTCCCCGATGCATCCAACAAGTCCACCAGCATGACAACCAGCGCCGGCTCCGTCCTCACCACCTTCAGCTTCTCGCGCAGCTCTTCGGGAGTGAGCAGCATCTGCACAACAACACAGACCAATGGCATCAGCATCCGGTGGCCCCACGACATCCTGTGCCCGCGACCAGCCTCGGACTATACCATCGTAGAGGTGCTCGTCTGCGATGCAGGTAAATCCAACCTTTGGGAGCTCCTCATCCGAGGATTGGCGATTCTGGCTCCATTCCTTAACCCCTGGCACCATCCGTCCGTGCGTCAACGCCACGCAGCGCTGGCACAGCAGCAGGTTCAGCTGTTTGTGCTTGGCCTTCAAATCGTAGCGCTCCTTCAGCACATGGCTGTCACACAAAGCATCCATCCAGCGCACCCATTGCCCGTCTCGTCAGCCACACACAGCCAACTCAACACACGGCAGATCCCTATTCCATGTGAGCGTGTGCGTCGTCGCGTGTGGATGTTTCACACGTGGTGAGGGTGCGGTTCGGCTGTGGATGTTGGGAGTTACCCCGCGGAGTCTGGGAATTGGAACTGCAACCGCTGTCCGCACCCATAGCAGGAACCCTGAGAAGAAAGGGAAGGTAAATGAAGATAAGCAGGCCGCTGGACGCCAAGTAGCATCCAACCTCGACCTCAAGCAAGCCACACATGAGTATGATACCCCCACAAGGAATGTTTTCCCTCTCCGACGTCGCCCAGAGGCGAGCGTCAGACAGTTTGACGTTACCCTGTGCCTTTATTTCGACTTTTTAAACACAGCGAGTGATGTTTCACAATATCGCTTAGTGCACTTGTGCGCTCGACGGGGTTTCTGTGAGCACCTTCGGCGGCGGTGGCGGCTCCGGCACCATTTGTTCTTCCGACACCGAACAGGTGACGACAGCCCCCCCCGCACGTCGACGCACATTGGCAGGGTGAAGTCTGCTTCCTCAGTTCCGAATGACACACAATGGGTCAGAACGCAGCGGGATCAAGGGAAACGTGAGCACCAGGAGATGTAATGAATGGGCAACTGAATGAGTGCTCGGTATCACCTTCCTACCAGCGACGGGGCCAACGATACGGGGAGACGGCGGACGAGAAGATGCGGCGGACGACGACGTTCAGCCGTGTCGGCGCGAATGCCCAACGAGGTTGCAATTACCGTTGTGGTCCGCATTCTGCGTGTCCTGAGAGGTCGTCGAGCTGTGTAGAGTGAGTGCAAGTAGGGGGGCAGGAAGTTTGCTCAGGTAGATAGATACTGCAGGTCGCGCACTGGCGCGTGCGGGGGGTGCTGAGAGCGAAGTTCCCCTCTCGGGATGCATTAGATTGTTTACAAGATTACTGCAAGGGAAAGATGATAATATGCAAGGGAATAAACAAGCCACACAAGTGCAGGTACCGTAGTGGGGGCTGTTTCTTTTTTTGGCATCCCCGGGATATGCGTCAGGCAGGTAAACCCGCATCGGCACCCTCTATGGGGGATGTGGATCCTTGGCGTAAGTCCAGCACGTACATCTTATCTCGAGAGAAATTTGCACCTTGCGCGAAAAAGTGCGTGAATGCGATGTCCGGGATGAGGTTGAACCCGACGCACTCGATTTGGACGCTCTTCACAATGGACACACTCTCCACGCGGAAGGCGGCCGGGAAGCGCAGCTTGAAGAAAACCTTTGTGGGTAGGACCGCAACATGGCCATCTGGAAAGTCGTGACAAACGCGGTGCAAAGAGATGCCGAAGGTATGCGGACGCACCGCCATGGCTCGCGGGATGTCTCCGAGGGTCACTAATGGCGCGTTCGGGAACGGGTGTCGCGCGGTCACTCGTAATCCATAAAAGGATACGACATGGCTGAAATGCTCGGAATATTAAACCGAAATACAAAAGGACTTGTATATTGCAACCGCCGCTTTGGACATTTTGCCCGTACAATCCCTAGCGGTCTTGGCAGGGGCGAGGTCTACGGTGACACCGTCGTGACCTTCCTCGAGCGCGCTAACAATGCCACCATGGACGTGGCGGTTGAGATATTGGGCCTTCCCGCAGTTAGCCTACCCCGCAACACTCGCTCCGAGATGTCTTTTCCCATACGTTTCGGAGGCATGGGGGTGGGGGACTTGGTTGCCTTGGCGGATGCGACCCATGTTGGAGCGGACGGTTTGACAATGGGCTCATCTATCCGTTTCCTAATAGCGCAATATGCTCGCGTGTGCGGGGATTCCCAAGACGGAGTTCTTATGGAGCCGACCATGTATGAACGGTTAGCGACTCCTATGACCACAACGGTGTCCCAGAGGCATGGTACACCGGACGAAGACGACGGCGACAACGAACCCACGAGGTCGTTACAACTCGCTTCGTCGTGGGCGCGCTTAGATGCCGCGAGGGGTTCTAACGCTCTCGCCGAGTCCGAACCCTTGATAACCACAGCCGTAGCGATGCTTCCCATGCATCAACGTCCAACGGTGGCTCGCCCAGGCTTCGTAGCCAAAGCCCGATCAAACAATGAGCATATTACTCGGTCCATTGATGGCCTACCCTCGCTCAAACCCCTTTCTACGTAATCCACGGACATCTTTTCAAAGCTACAAGCCGACATCAGTGAGTGCGTTTATTTACTTCGCTTCTCGAAGTTCGCTCTCACGTTTTCTAACCGCGCTCGGCCGGAGTCTAGGCGTTTTGTATCTCGTCTCGGCCACGGCGCCCTTGCGTTTTTGGCTTCGGACCCTGTCGGAGCTAGGAACGGATAGTTACACGGAGGTCGTGCCGGCCCCACAAGGGGGCCGGCTGTGGTGACTAGAGAAGTGAGAAGAGAGAGATGGGGGCCGGCGAAGGCACCGGCAGGGCCGGCCGACCGCCACTAATAGGGAATAGAGTACCGCTAATAGCATAACACTAAGTACTATGGTGACAAATAGCTATCTTGTACATAAGCACTAGGCAACGGGATGCTAGTGCTAACACCCCCCTCAAGGTAGCCGAGGTCTTGACGTCGTCCTAGTTTGCGTCGAGGAAGGTGCCATCTTGGTCGAAGGTGTAGTGCTTGTAGCGTGTGTCTAAGGCAAGGTAGGTGTAGCGGCATGCGCTCACATGAATGTACTGCTACCGGCGAGTTACCGATAAGAAGCGGTTCTTAATGTACTGCGTAATGTTCTAGTCTGACATGTAGCGGGAAAAACTGTCCACGGGTGAATTAGCTGACGCATGAGAGCGACCGGCGAGGAAGGAGCAAAGCCAACATGGCTGTTAAGAGCGTATAGGAACGCAAAAGCATAGACATGCGTTGCTCGTTTTGACTCCTCCCTTGCGTCGTGGGAAAGGTAAGCTCCCCGCTAAGTTAGGTGAGCGTTGCGGCGTTGCCTCGGGAAAAAACATTGACATTACTAATTAAAGTACGCACGGGCCGAGTTTTTTCGCGGGTCGGGTTTAAACAACTAGATCCGGTCGAGAGTATCGGTAGGCTGAAGGCTAGGTGAGACTGAAAGCTTGGTGGGGCGAGCGTGGCGCCGGGCGCTTTACACACACTCTTCTCCTTTTCACGTGGGAGATGGTAGGACAGTCGCGGACAGCCAGCTCCAAGGCGAAGCGTGGTGTCGGTGGGACGATGAAATACTAGCGTGGCGCCGAGCGCTTTACACACGCTCTACTCTTTTTTACGTGATACTCATCCTACCGTCACTAAAGACAGTAAAAAGAACCAAAGTACTACTGAACCACATAACGGGGATGGGTCGGTAGCTCGAATGAGCAACGCCGATCGTCTTCACTATGGGCCTGGCCTCCCATCGAGCGCAAGATTGGTGGACATGGCCGTAGGATTACTAGCACCATCCACCTCTCACCAACCGAGCCTAGCTCACCCTCGTCAGTGGATCCGTAGCGACACCAGACGGTACACACTCAAAGGCGCAGCTTTCAGGGATTTAAATTTCATCTGCCCGACAGCTATCGCGCCACCCACTTCGAAATCCGAACGTGTACCCGCCACAGTACTACGAATGTTTAACAATCACACCCATCACTTACAAAACGCTACCCCCCCGGGCAGCGGCGCGCCACACCGCGCCCCTCCGAGCGTCCGGACGTCCCTGTCCGCCGCCTACTACCAACAAACCCAGGTCCCATCGGGCCTGGTCGTGTGCCGCCAACACACGCAACCCACTCGGAAACCCATTCGAAAATCCTCAACTAGCCCCCTTGATTCTCTCCCCTACACGGAATCAAGCTCGATCGAAATGTCCTCGACCCCTACCCCCCCCCTACCTACAGGCAGGCGCTTTGCGGGACCCCCAAGACCGCGAGCGCTACACGGACCTCTGCGATCCCCGAAATCAACTCGCAGGCCACCCGCTGACCCCATTCCTCACCGTCCCCCAACTGTCCCATGTCCGACAGAACATGGGAACAATATTGGACCCCTCCCCTATCCGTCGTGGACTCCAGACCCCCCTGGTCCTGGCTGCCCCCCGGTCAACCACGGACCTTGGCGGGGCCGACGACTTCTCCACCCGCATGATAGACTCCTCCCTCCTCACAGGCTAGTACTCGACCACCCCCTCCCACCTTGCTCGCTTTTGGATTCACGGTGTCTTCCTGCCGGATCCATCACACCCCGACCCGATCGCGTCGGCCTGCTCGGTGGCCCGTCACTGGCTACTCGAGAGCCTCAACAGCCTCGCCGACCTCCCCAATCGCATAAAAAACATAATCGGTCGGGAACTCGCCCATCACACACGGTAGAATGCGAACTCCACCCGCACCCTCCACCCGATAGCCCCAAAATGCGACGACACCATACCCTTGCCTATCGAACTTCGTTCGGGATTCTAGGAAATTCGCCTTGTTCTCCCCACCTCCTGCGTGGCGGTCGGCCTCATGTACCAGCTGACTTCACGCCAGCGTGAACTCCACTCGGCCGGCCCAGCACCCCCCTCCGCAGCCTCCTCCCCCTCTCTCCTGACAAAACTACGACAACAGAAAATCCAATTCCTACGAGACGCCTCTGCCCCTGCAGTTTCAGGCCGGAGAGTGAAGATCCGCTCCCCCCTGTTCACTGGTATCACCGGCCAAGAAACGGTCCCCCTCCTGCACGACCTCCTCACCTCCAACCTCGCGCACGCATTCACCTCTGCCGGATCAGCCCCCTCGACCTACCCCCAATGCAGGCTCGAGGACCTCCCTGAGTCGGCACAATTCCTCCTCTAATTCGCGGACGCCCTCCAACCAGTGGGCGTCCCCACCCCGATCGAGGACGACCCCTCCTCCCTCTGGGTGAATATCCTCCACCTGCACAACAACCCCATTCATTCACAATATGGACATGTATCCCTACACATCCTTTCATATTCCCTTCACGAACCTGTACCCCCCAACCATCATCTTAACACCATCACCATCACACCCCCCCCAGTCACAGGCCACGTTCCAGGCACCTCCTGGGCTGACACCTGCCTCACCACTGTCCTCATCCAATCCCGCCACTCACTCTCTCTCCCTTGCATCAACCCAGACGGCTCCCTTCCACCCACCCACTGGTTATACACCCTATTATATCAAACAGCAAACGAATACACTACCCACCACACCCCCACATCCACCCCCCCAACCCCCCACCCCCTCGACCTCTCTTCCTACACATCACTGAAAAAATTTCCAGATGGCTCCTACTTCCGCTCCCACTCCTCCACCTCCCCCACCATCTCCACCAGCATTCGGATATCTCTCAGCACATACATGTACTGCATCCTCATCTCCACCAACGGCACCGTCACTATCCCCCTCAACCACACCTTCACACACAGAGGAGCACTCACTCAGTCAACTCGCACCCTCACCACCCACCCCCACCACTACATAACCTTTGGTAGGGCCCGACTACCAGACCCCGTCTTCACCACAACCCCCTCCCCACCCCCCCTTACACACACAAATCGCTTCACCCTCTACCGCAACCCCCCCTCCCTACTTCTTCAATGGACCCGCCACCTCCAAATCAACCACATCTCCGACCAGTGGCTCCTCGAGCCATCGAACTTCCACATGCACGCCGATGATGAGCTCCCTCTTGACCTCTCTTCCCTTCCCGACATCCAACTTTCCTCCACCACCACTGCCTCCACATCCTCCTTCCACGCCCAACCCCCCCCTCCCTTACAGCTCCCCCCACCAAACCCCCCCCCCGCCACAGCCCCTACCCTCCTTCCCATCATCACTGAGGACTCCTCAGAACCCACGGACTCCTCCTCCTCCCCTACCCCTCCCCACAACCGCACACAACCCCTCCCCCACTCTACCACTGCCCCCACCCCCACACTTGCTCTACCCCCCCCTCATACAAATCCAATTCCTTCCCCACACTTCCCCTCCTCCCCCCTCCCCGACCATGCGGAATCCCTCCCCTACACTCGACCCCCCACCGACCCCTCGCTCAAACCCGCACCCCAGGCCGGCATCACCAAACCCTCCCGCCCCTCCCGCAAGAAAGCCTCCCCACCCCCCCCCCCCACGCGCCCCCCCACACCCCTCCCTTCACCCCATACAAATACACGCTGCCCCCCCTCACTCTCCAACGCCGAACCCCACACAGGCCTCACCTCCCGGCCCCCACTGCTCC
>JAPMLY010003702.1:0-12011 GCA_026401115.1 Tetraselmis chui | reverse complement strand
CAACGACCTCACGAGGAAAGATCGAACACCGTTACCCCGGATTGATGAGTTACTCGACTCGCTATATGGGGCTCACTATTTCAGCACGCTGGACCTGTATAAAGGCTATCATCAAGTTCGAGTCAAGGAGCGCGACATACATAAGACAGCATTCCGAACTCATTACGGATTGTTCGAATACTGCGTTCTACCCTTTGGACTTTGTAATGCCCCAGCTGGATTCCAAGCGATGATGAATCGAGTTTTGGCCCCGTATCTTGGCAAGTTCTGCGTGGTATATCTGGACGACGTGTTAATCTACAGTAAGACGGCCGACGAACACCTCGAGCATATTCGACTCGTGTTACGAGAGCTGCAGCGACACCAGTTGCATATCAAACTCTCTAAGTGTTACTTCGGACGATCGAGCGTCAATTTTCTTGGGCATGTGGTGGAAGCTGGACAGATCCGAATGGACCCCGACAAGGTGGAGGCAGTACAGAATTGGCCCCGACCGAAATCAGTGACTGAAGTACGTGGATTTCTGGGACTTGCTGGATATTACCGGAGGTTCATCAACCAATTCGCAACCCTAGCAACCCCATTAACGGACCTGACCAAGAAGACACCGGAATTTCGCTGGACCTCTCAAGCCGAGTCAGCATTCGAGCAAATTAAAGACGCGATGGTACGTGCACCAGTACTGGTAATTCCTGACACTTCTCCTAATGCAAGGTACACACTGTACACAGATGCTTCTGGATTCGCAGTAGGAGCTGTGTTGTTACAAGACCAAGGTATTGGATTACAACCTGTTGCGTACCATGCTCGAAGGATGAACAAGCATGAGGTACACTATCCTGTCCACGAACAAGAGCTACTGGCAGTTCGCGACGCTCTACTGAAGTTCCGTTGCTACTTAGATGGCGCGGCGGGATTTACAGTAATTACGGACCACGACACGTTGCGACACTTCTTTCGACAGCGCGATTTGTCTACTCGACAGGTGCGATGGCTTCAAGTTCTAGCACCTTACCAGCGACAGATGGACATCGTATACAAGAAGGGAGCAGTCAACCAGGCAGACGCTCTGTCTCGCCGACCTGACCTGAAGAACTCATTACAGAAGCTGCAACTGTTACGCGATTGGACCAACGACGAAGCAGAATGCGAGTTACACGCGCAGATGTTTTCCCTGGAATCCCGGTTACATCCTGACTCTGGACTTCATGAGGAAATCAAAAGCGCTTATGATTCGGATAAATACCTGCTTACCCGGAAATCTCTGCCTACCTGGCTGGTACGTCAATCTAACGGACTCTTGTACGCCTACGGGACAAGACTGTATGTTCCGAACGTCTCTACATTACGATCAAGAGTACTGTACGAACTACACGACGCACCGACCGCGGGACACCCTGGTATTATTCGACTATTGGCAGCAGTAACCCGGACGTTTTGGTGGCCTAACATGAAGCGGACAGTACAACACTATGTACGCAGCTGTGTTACCTGTCAACGCAACAAGGCAGCGCGACACAAGCCTTATGGACTCCTTCAATCGCATGAGGTACCGACCAGACCCTTTGAGCATATATCGCTTGACCTGATTACGGACCTTCCTGAGTGCGATGGGTATGATGCTGTGGTGGTATTCGTCTGTATGCTTACGAAACGGACGATTGTCGAGCCAATTACGAAAACGATTACAGCGGAACAATTAGCAAAAGTTATGCACCGCGCTGTTTTTCGACATTTTGGCTTACCACGGAAATTAATATCCGATCGAGATCCCCGGTTTATGAGCGACTTCTGGCAAACCCTATTTAGGGCTGTTGGCACCAAGCTTAATATCTCTACGAGCTATCACCCCCAGACAGATGGCCAAACTGAACGAGTAAACCAGACATGGGAGCAAGTCATACGATGCTATGTGCACCCCTTGCACGACGACTGGGTTCAACACCTTACCAACGTGGAGTTCGCGATCAACGCAGCGGTTTCTACGTCAACGACTATGTCTCCATTTAAGGCGACGCTAGGATTTGAGCCGACATCTCCAACGACGGCTACATTTGAAGATAACGAGCCTAGCCGTACTTTACCGGAGCAAGTGAAGATTCTGGTCGAGATGCACAGATTTGCCCACGACTGCGTCAAAGCAGCCCAAGCACACATGCAAGACGCTGCAAATCGGCACCGGTTACCAGTACCTTTTACAGTTGGCGACAAGGTTAAGCTCAAGGCGACAAATCTACGGTTTGTACAACAGCCATGTTCTAAACTACGCGACCGCTACATTGGACCGTTTCTCATTACGGAGGAAGTTTCCCCGGTTGCATTTCGGCTTAAGCTACCCCCTGGAGTACGGATTCACGATGTTGTACACGCCAGTCTACTGGAAAAATGGAATGCAGAACCAGAACAGGCCAACAGTGCGCAGCCAATCCCGATTGTGCACGATGCGAAGCGATTTGAAGTCGACAAAATACTCGACGTGGCTTTTAACTCCAATGGCACGGGACTTTTATTTAAGGTCCGCTGGGCAGCACCGTTCAACGTACCTAGCGAGGACACTTGGGAACCCATGCGAGGAGTCAACCACTTAAACATCTTTTCCGAATTTCTTCGAACGGATGTTTATCGAGAATTTTCTGGCACCCCTGACTTTGTCAGATTTCGCAATCGCTGGCCTGCAAGAACCCCCAAATCGGTTTCCCAAAAGTCTCGTAACGAAGAGGGAACTGCTGTTCTCCACAGACTAGATAACCCGTACGCCGTGCCGAAATTAATTCCTTCCAGGTAGCCCATACTGCCCGAGAAGTTGACGTAGCGTCCGGTATCGATCCGGGTCGAACGCGAGCGATATACACGTAGCGCTTATTCTGTCCGGAAGACTCCGTCCCTAAAAGGCGTAAATTTGTTTCGCTCACCTTTAATCCAGTTGTCTCCGTAAGAGCTCGCACAACTGTGTATTCCGGGGTCGCGTCTTCAATCTCCTGTTTGCCACCAGGAAACCAGACCATGCCAGTGTCCTCTTTCGCTAGTAACACTCGTCGGCCATCGGTAACAAGAGTCGTCGAGTGAGTCCAGTAGGTCTTCGGGGGATTCTGTAGGTTCTGAGGCAGAAATCGAACTCGATCGGTGTCGTCGACGTAGACTTGCGTCGTCCATCTTGTCGGTCCAACATCTTGCCTTCTTCCTTCTATTTCATCGTTCGTGGGGCAGGTAAACACATGTTCTTTCGCCGCCAGCTCATCGACAAGTCGGAAATTTCGCAGCAGCTTGAACCATGGTTTTGACCTCCATTTTGGAACCACTATAACCGCTCGCAGATGGGGATGAAGCAGTTTACTCCGCAAATAATGGCCCAAAAAATCTTCCAATTCATTAAATGGCGCATTTAGCCAAATTCTCCGGTACTTCTGTAAATCTCTCTCCTGAAATGGGCGCGCCGGACAGCAAAAATCCTCCGCCACTTGAGAATTAAGGCCGTCATTATCGCTAGCTCCATCTAAGTCGAAAGGTCCGTAGGTCTGAGAGTACTTCAGGAAATACTCCCTATTCATCATCCAGTCGCTAAAGTCCTTGCTTCTAAAGACTGGCCTCAATGTCGTTTGAGGTAACGGGTCTCGTACTTCTTCTGTTCTGGTCTCTTCCTGAGTCGCTGTAGGAGACGAAACCTCATCCTGCAGCTTGCCGCGAGCTGCCGACTCAGGTCTCACTTTCCCGGCCGGGATTTCCTCGTTCTGTCATTCTTCTTGTTCTTTCTGTCTGGGCAGTCGATAGCGATGTGTCCCTTCTTGTGGCAAATGAAGCACTTGCCCTCCTTCTTAAATCTGTCGACCTCCTCTTGAGTGAGGCGTCTAATCTCGTACAGCTCCCGCGGCTTTTCTTCGGTCGCGCCATGCGAATCTTCCTCCGACTCACTGTCGATCTCCTCCCCTGCCTCTGAAAAGTCGCTGTCTTCTTCGATGGCGTTCAGTCGGCCTGTCGAGCGTTGGGTCGTCTCAATCTTGGTCTCCGCTGCCTCCGCTCGCAGAGCTGCTTGAATCGCCTCGTGTAGGGTCTTAGGGTTTTTCAGGGCAACCTCCTTATGAATCGAGGGTCTCAAACCGCGCTGGAAATCATGTACGTTATCTTCTTCGTGACGGTGAGGAAGCTCCAATAATTGTTCTCGAAAATAGTTCGCGTACTTCAGGACCGTGGTTTTCTGTCTTGCTTTGTCCAAATTCAATCTCGCTTGTTCCGCCGGTGTTCTTCCGCAGAATTCCTGAATTAAGGATTTCTCCATCTCAGAAACTCCGGAAAATCCTCCACCGACTTCATCTCCAGTCTGCGCAACTTGGGAGTACCACCACTTCGATAGTGGTCCTTCCAGAAAGCCAGATACCCAGTACACTCCTCTTTGCTCTTCAGGGTTAACGCTGTGATACCGTAGATACCCTCGCGCATGTCGGAACCAGTTTCTCAGCTCGTCGATGTTAGTCGTAGCGATGCTCTTGATCTTGGCTGGTTTGACATCGTTCGGCATCATGCTTGGCATCTCTCGCGTCCTCTCCGATCTCAATTGTTCTCCTCGAAGAAAATTCTCCGTTTCTCGGCTTCTGTTCACTCGTCCTTCAAAATGTCTGAAACCGTTGTCGACGTGGTCACGCAGTTGAGATAGCTCAGTCGAAAAAGTGTCAACCCGGTTACTTAGTCGTTCAAGCATCTCGGTGACGTGTACCGACATAGGCTCCATCGTGGGACTCGATCCTTCTCGCACTGTCTGTCTTCTACCATCCGTCGACGTCGGCGGTGTCGGCCCAGAAGGCGCCCCCTCTGGTCGACCATCAACTTCCTCTGGTAGTCTCTCTCCTGCTCGGTTAGACATCTTCGTCTCGTCTAGCTGTTCTGAGGCTCCGAAACCACGTGTGAGGTGCTACTTTGGTTAGGCTAAGATGGCAACCTTAGACTAATAGTAGAACCTAATCTCTGGATCTAATTATACAGCGTAGAGAGAATTAATAAGATTGTCTTAGGAACAGGGTTTCTTACAGTCTGGGTGTGGCGTAATTCTATTCTGTACCGGTCTCTCACCTCTACCAGTAAGTCCCCGTCTTAAATATCCACACCTCAGGTGTTCTAGAAACAGCCTTAGAACCTGTAGCTTGTGCTGTCTGCTAACTAAACCAAACTATTACTGGTGATACAGATTATCTGAGATTACGTCTATCTAATCTTATCGCACAAGCTCTTAGAACTATCTAGAAAAGAACTATCTAGAAGAGATACTGCTAGTAACTCTGTACTGTCGAGGGAAAATACGGCGATACAGTTGTACTGCCGTGATGACAATAAAAGAGTCACTGAATATCGCTAAGATACAGGTACTATTTAGAGGAAATAAATAATGTCAGATACTAGCACTTAGCTAAATGGCTAGGATATGACACGACGGGAGTTCACGCTGGCGTGAAGCGAGCTGGTAAAGCAGGCCAACTGTGATGCAGGAGGTGGGGATGTCCAGCCGGACCTCCTGGTGGCCATGTGAGAGTGCGACTGGCAGAGGGGTGAGATCATGTTACTGGGGCATGGCTGGGTGTGGGGTGCGGGTGACTCAGGCTATCCATTTCGCACGATGGGCGAGTTCCCGACCGATTATATTTCTCGCGCGGGCCGGGATATCGGTTAGGGCGTGAACTTTTTCGAGAAGCCAGCGTCGAGCGAGAGAGCAAGCGGAGATGAGCATGAGTGAGGAAGACGGCGTGTTCGGTAGGAACACACCGTGGAGCCAGAAGTTGGCAGTGTCAGGAGGGGCGGTGGAGTACTGGCCTGCCAGGAGGTAGGAGTCGATCAGGCGAGCAGAGAGGTCAACGGCCCTTCCGAGGTCGGGGGCAGTCGTCGGGGTGGAGAGGACCAGGGGAGTTTGAAGCCCTGTGCCCGGCGTGGGTTCCAGGGGCGTGCCTCGTCCGTAGTCTGCAGTTGCGATCTGTGGGGCCGTAAGGAATGGAGCAAGTGGGTGACCCACAAGGCGGTTACGGGGGCCGATGTGGTCGTCCGCGAAAAGGGGTGTAGGGCGGTCTTTGAGGAGGACCTGTTTGTATGATTCCGGGAGGGTAGAAGGTGATGACATAGTGGTCGTAAGGTGGGTGTCGATGTGTGTGTATGTGGTGGTGTTGGAGTGGGGAGAGAGAGGGTTAGAGGTGGTCAGCGTGTGTTGGCGGCACACGACCAGGTCTGATGGGACCTGGGTTTGTTCTACGCGGGCGTCTGATGGGAACGTCCGGACGCTCGGAGGGGCGCGTGAGAGTGCGCCGGCTCCGTGGGAGGGTGATTTTGTAATCTATTTGATACGCACGAGTGTCGTAGTATTGGACGGAGTACTCGGAATGTTTGAGATGTAGGCGGCGCAGATTCCGGCATGTGAACCGAATTCAAATTTGTGAAAGCTGCGCCTTGGAGTGTGTACCGTCTGGTGTTCCTACGGATCCACTGACTTGGGTGAGCTAGGCTCGGGTGGGGAGAGGTGATCGGTGCCCGTCGTCCGACGGGCCATGTGGTCACCAGTCTATCGCTCATAGGGAGGCCAAGCCCGGAGCGAAGACGGTCGACGTTGCTCATCCGAGCTACCGACCCATCCCCTATATTTTTTACGTCAATAGTACTTTAGTAGTACTTTGGATCTTTTTACTGTCTTTACTGACGGTAGGATACGTTTTTTATTAAGCGTGAGATGTTTTCCATGAATTATCAAAACTCTTTGACTCTAGCATTCACTATGGCAGCCCAAAACCATGCTCAACAGCAAGCCATTGTTGCGGATGTTGAGGAGTATAGGTTGCACATGAAGGAACAGTTCCTAGCACACCGCGCCCGACAGCCAAGTGCACCCGCGCCGCGATCTGCAGGCATTGGTGATCCTAGCACGTCTGGGCATGCAGAGAGTGCAATAAATGATAAAGCTAGTGAAGCAGCAACTGCTGATATTGGTACTTCTAGCAGTGAAAGTGAGAGCGAGGAGAAAGGGGGTGGCAATGGCGAGGTGGAGGACTAGGAAGAAGCCAAAGATAATGACCTGTAATCATCAATTACATTTGTTGCGAATGCCGTGTTGCTGCTGCCACTTAGTATATCCACAACTATGCATTGTTTCGAGAGTTGTGTAGGCACAAAAGCATATTCGCACGCTCTAGCCATGCATGGTGCTCTACAAGGAGTTTCCTGAAGGCTTCATAACCAGCTTCGACCCTTGGTTGCACGGTCCAGATGAGCGAGCCTGTGGAAGTGAAGTCGTCGTCTACATGACGACGAACTCGAGAACCATCATCCGACACAATGTTCCGGTAATGCTGGATAGTGCACGCCAAACAGCGGGGTATTAGTAATTTAATGATCCAATGACATACGTGTGCCTGTGTGTGTGTGTGTCTGTCTGTTCGTGTGACTGCCTGTCTGTTCGTGTGACTGTGTGTGACTGTCTGTTTGTGTCTGTCTGTCTGTGTGATTGTCTGTTTGTGTCTGTCTGTTCGCGTGACTGTCTGTGTGTGCCTGTGTGTCTGTCTGTTCGTGTGACTGCCTGTGACTGTCTGTTTGTGTCTGTCTGTCTGTGTGATTGTCTGTTTGTGTCTGTCTGTTCGTGTGATTGTCTGTCTGTTCGTGTGACTGTGTGTGACTGTCTGTTTGTGTCTGTCTGTCTGTGTGATTGTCTGTTTGTGTCTGTCTGTTCGCGTGACTGTCTGTGTGTGCCTGTGTGTCTGTCTGTCCGTGTGACTGTCTGTTTGTGTCTGTCTGTCTGTGTGATTGTCTGTTTGTGTCTGTCTGTTCGTGTGACTGTCTGTGTGTGCCTGTGTGTCTGTCTGTTCGTGTGAGGGCAAGGCAGTTGTCCCACGCGAAGTGCACACCGTCCATGCTACCCACGCAGCCAGGCAGCCCCAGCAAGGAGTACACAGTCTCCACACTTTCCAGCTCCGCTGTGTCGTTGGGCATATGCACGTTGTCCTCGAAATATTTCTCCACCATCCACGCAGTAAACTTGTGAAAAAACCTAGCAAGCACAGGCTGGGAGATGCCACTCTCAAGCCTCACGCCATCCATAGGGCAGCCCAACGCCATAACCCTCAGCGACGCCAAGATCTTAAGCGTTAGAGGTGAGGGGGGAGTACCCCTTGCCCTCTTCTTCTTAAGCCCCGGCCTATCGTCGCGGAATCTGCCCGAGGCGTAGGCGGATTCCACTATATCTTGATACAATCCGAAAGGGATTCGGAAAGTCCGCCGGAACTCCTTGTACATGGTGCTGTTGACGTCGTTCGCCCACTTGTCAGCTGTGCACAGGTACTCGGTCTCGTACATGCACGGCGTCTCCTCAGTTCGCAACCGCCATGCCTTGATGCCTTTCATCCACGCCCTCCTCGGCTTGCCCTTCGCCTTTCCGTGGCGGTATCCTCCACGGCCGCCCTGAGGTAACGCTCCAACATTACCTACTTCCGCACGCTGCTGCGAACGACGCCTTCTCAGGTATCAATACGCTGCTGTAGCGGCCGCGAGCGCTGCTGCCCGCATCGCGCTCCCGGCGGAGGGGTCCGTACCCATCACCACATCTGGCGCGGCGGGCGGAATGGCATTCACGAGTGCCGCCAAGCCGACAAGCAGGGCCACGGCCCCTACAAGCGTGATGCGCCTTACATTCAGCATCGTGGAACGGGCGCGGGTGCGGGTAGGCGTGTGTGAGAGTGTGTGTGCGGGCGCGATGGCTGCGAAGGTAGAAAAGGTAATACAAGCCCGATACAAAGCCCGTATGTACTGCGGTCCGAGCCGTGTACCGGCCTAATGTGAATATCAGAAAGCGCGAGGAACACGGCTCGTGTTTTTTTTGTCCCGCGAGCCGTGTACCGGCCGAGCCGTGTTCCTACGAGCCGTGTACTTTTTTTTAATGTCAATATCAGCTTGAGCAATATATTTGCCTGAGAGAGATATTTGTACATAAGTAAATTATGTAAGTAAGTATTTATGTATGATACTGTATACTACTACTGTATTGGAAATATCAATCGGCTATTATTTTATTATATCAAAGCCAACACGTTTCTTATCCCTGAAAATGCGGAAAAACGTTCCGAATAACGGACAGTCAGTAGCCGAAGATATGACGAGCAATGCACGAAATTTTCTGCCGGTACATTTGGTACGTTTTGGTACGTTTGATACGTTTGGTACGTTTGGTACGTGGTTGTACGTTTGGTACGTTTGGTATGTGGTTGTACATTTGGTACGTTTTAGTACGTTTCGGTACGTCGGCATGCCGCGTCGGATTTTTTTATATGAAGCTATCCCTAGAGGGGAATTAAAAAAAATCAAATATAGGCTGACTTCAGTCCGGTCGGGTTCAGGCCACTTTCGTCGAGACTTCAGACTGAACTGAAGTCACTTCAGTTCAGGCTGAACAACTGAAGTTGACTGAACTGAAGTGACTTCAGCACATCCCTGGAAAAAACCTAAGAGGAAAAAACCATATCCGACGGCAGTATATTCTTCTTTTTGCTTGGTAGCCTCCACTGCATTTTCTTGTAATTACTTTTTACTATATCCGACGGCACGAGCGACGATATTAATATGCGAAATTGTCTGTCGGTAGGTCTTGGTACGTTGAGGTATGTTAGCGATATCATACAGTTACGGGCTTTCTCTGCCCGTACAGCACGCATTATGAATATCGACAGGCAGCTGTCAGTCATAGCCAACCATCATAACTGCCAGCTACAACAGCACCATCTAGCACAGACAGTGGTCTGATAGCAGTGGGGCTGCGCCCCCACATGGAACACTATTTATAGTCACTCTCATGTGACTCTTGTAACCATTCCCTTTCTCATTTTCACCTTTCAGTCTCAGTCACCCTTGCACCTTCTATAGGTTATGGGCCCTCACACGAAGTAACTTAGCTAACTCGTCGAAAAACATCACCAGTGTACTTTTTAGCTTTGTTAGACTTCCAAATACCACACACAACAGTGTGCTGATTGACATCAAGGGTAAATCATACAGGAAAGGTTCAACACTTCTGAAACACACCTTCATAATCTTATCTTGCTCACCTTTCTTCATAAATAACAGATCCGGCTGGCTACCGTTGCTCTCTGGTCGTCGGGTTGTATATCAGCCTTGGTGGTGCTGAGGTCTGGGACAATGTCCAGGGCCAGAGTAATAGGTATGCCAGCTACCCCTGTTCGATAGGTTCTGTTATGGATAAAGATGGCGTGCTTGAAGCCAAATTCCCAATAGGAGCGAGGTAGACCCGCTGTAGATAATAAGCATCTGGCCATTTCGGCCAGTGTTCTCCATGGTCGTTCTGCCAGTGCGTTCTGGTGAGGGCTGTATGGTGCCGAGAAGGAAAGCTCGATATCGTGAGTGGCACATAGCTGCTTGAAAGCAACAGACCTGAAGGTGGCCCCATTGTCAGCCCGAATAAAGGAGACCGTGTGCCCCCATTTCGCGATTCTGACGAGTAGCTCCGAGAGGACGTGTAGTACTTGGCCTGTGGATTTGATAGGCTGGCCCATGGCAAAGGAGGTCCCTCTGCAGAAAGCTCCGAAGAACTGATTATTGCCCTGCAGTGATGTCTCCACAGGCCCCCATGTATCCAGGTTGAGGGTGTGGAAGGGAGCCTGATGCCGTGACCCGGGTTCCCGACAACGGGCCGCCACGGAGGATTTTGCGATCGCGCACGGAGTGCAGAATTCAGCCTTGCTGAGAGAGCCAGGTATGCCAGTGGATCTCGAGATAGTGTTGCAGATGCCATCATGATGAATGTGGCCAAGACGGCGATGCCATAACTGGGCTGTGAGGCGGGAAGCCCCACTGAGTAGAACCACTGAAGGTAAGGATCGAAGTAAGGGTGTAGGCATGATTGGTTCTGCCATTAAACCGTATAAGCCCCATTCAGGGATTCTTCGGATAGGAATTACTGCTCCAGTCGATAGTGTCATGTAGCACTTGTCGGCGTAGGTAAAGGTGGCTCCGGCGTCCTGGGCTCGTCCTTGGCTGAATAGCTTAGAGATCCCGTGGGGGGCATACTGCACAAAATCAGGTGCATGAAGTACATCATTCAGGGTAGTTCGAACTTGGCGCCCATCCTGCGCGGTGTAAATCTCCATCGTTGTGCCATAACCATGCACTGTGGCAGGGACACCACTGAGCTTGTAGCGACTTGCAGGTGGAAGGTCAGTGTAGGTGTGGAATTCGTGGCGATTGGCATTGATAAATCTGGAGGCTCCTCCGTCGACAATCTGGACTTGAAGCTGTAACGGGGTATCAGCCTGCGCCATGAAGGTTGTGGCCACATCCGTAGGTAGGCGGGGCATATCACGGGCAGCCACCATAAGCCAAGTACTGACGTTCATGTCCATACAATCCGCCAAAGATGGCAACAGATTACAGGAGGAAGGAGCTGTCCTGATGAGCTGAATGGCCGACGTGTCGAACCCCTTAGCTAACGCCTGTAGTACTGGTGATGGAGGACTGAAACTGGTCGTGTTGCCATTCTGTCCAGTGATGAACATTCCCGGTCCTGGACTGCCGTCGCTCCGAAGGCGAAACTTCGAGCTGTGGGGAGAATTCGCAATCCGGGGAAGAACAGTCGTGCCAGGTAAGCCCCTCCATGAAGAGTGGTCTGCCCCGGCGAGATGTAGTATATCCACCACTGTCTTGGGGGGAGTCCTCATGCTGATGTAGTGATCCATAATTTCCCATTGTCGTCCAAAATTAGTCCATACAATCGTATCTCGAGTAGCTGTTGAACCAAGTGAAGTAGCCTTAATGCGTAAAGGGCTGCCCAATGCTCCAATAATGTCCGGAAGGGTCTCGTCCTCGTTGCCGCCCTCAATAAGGTAAGTGGGATAATGCACCTGAGTGTCGGCCAAAAACCTGATATGTTTCAGGATGGAATGAAGAGACTCGCAGTTGTCCGGAGGGTAGCATTGTCCAGTCTCGAGAAAAGTAACTGGTGGAAGGCCCGTCCATGATGAGAAGGGGGTGGTCAATATTGAACCAGG